>CABHPQ010104958.1:0-25632 GCA_902168405.1 Peromyscus aztecus
ATTGCTGTGAGGAGACACCATGACCAAGACAACTCTTTTTTTGTTTGTTTTGTTTGGTTTTGTTTTGTCTGAAACAGGGTTTCTCCGAATAACAGCCTTGGCTGTCCTGGAACTTGCTCTGTAGCCCAGGCTGGCCTGAAACTCACAGAGATCCCTCTGCCTCTGCCTCCTGAGTGCTGGGATTAAAGGCGTGCGCCACCACCGCCCAAAACAACTCTTAAGACTGACTTCCTCCAACAAGGCCACAGCCCCTCATCCTTGTAATCCTTTCGAATGGTTCCACTCCATGGTGACAAAGCACTCAGATATGTGAGCCTGTGGACCGCTCTCTTTCTAACCTGCACAGCCACCCCCAGGCATCTGGGTATTTCTCTTTTTAGCTTTTCTAGGTGAGCATAAAGTAGCCGGCTCTGTTGTGGCGCCTTCACACTTACGTGCCGTCACCATTCTCAGACTTTCCTGTCTCCCATGCCCCCCTCTAGCTGGTCCCCCCTACTTTCCTGTTGTACTGCCTCTGTCTCCCACTCTTCTTCATACTAACTCTGCAGAAGAGATCTTCTCGCACAGTTATGGGAATGAGGTTCCTCAAAGCTAAGTAACGAGTGTAAGGCAGCCTAAAGGGCCAGCTCAGCACTTCGCTTCAGCTTCGTGCATGAGTTTATCAACATTTTGCTGGGTGGTTTTAATTACTTGTAACTATTAACTGTTGTAAGGAGTAGGGTCTTTTAATGCCTACCGTCTAACTTTGCAGAAAAAGAAATAAAAACCTGATTTCATTTGAAATTAGCAATTAAAGACCCTTGCCCTTAGTTTTGGTTTTATCATTTTGGGTTTTCACGTGAAAACCCTGCAGTTTGTAGACTATTGTTCCGTATTTGGAGTCTGCACTCTTTATCACGTCTCCCCGAAATTTTCCAGAATCATTCTCCAGGTGCAGCCTCCAGTAAGTGCAGTCGTATGATCTGATGGACACAGATTGACAAGGAGCTCTGACCTTTAAAGCATGGGCTCTGCGTCTGTGAGTGTGACCAAAGCTGGTAATGACTTTAGAGGGTGGTCGTTGGGCTCACCAGTTCACTAGGTCTACTTGCCTTTCTTGTTATTAAGATGCTCTCTCAGGGTTAGGGATTTAGCTCAGAGCTCAAGGCCCTGGGTTCGGTCCTCAGCTCCGGGGAAAAAAAAAGAAAGAAAAAATAATAATGAATCTGGCCGGGCTGTGGTGGCGCACGCCTTTAATCCCAGCACTCGGGAGGCAGAGGCAGGCGGATCTCTGTGAGTTCAAGGCCAGCCTGGGCTACCAAGTGAGTTCCAGGAAAGGCGCAAAGCTACACAGAGCAACCCTGTCTCGAAAAACAAAACAAAAAAAAACAAAAAACAAAACAAAAAAAAAAGATGCTCTCTCAAAAACTATAGTACCAGCTTTGATAAACTTAGTTTTCAGATCTGTGTTTTTGGAGGCAAGCTTTGATTCTATCATTAGCTTTTGACCTTTCTTAAGTGTTTCTAAACCACCCAATTTGATATCATTTTGATTTTGGAGATCCATTAATTAAACATGTTTGTTTTGTGTTTGTGTCTAATGCTAGAGATATAGTGGAGAATTAGATCAAGTTCCTACCTGCACAAAAACTAGCCTAGTTCAGTGGTGTTGGGAAATACCTGGACAGAAAGAAGCTTTCCAAGCTAACCCAGTGTCACTGAGTCTGGACATCAATTGGGCAGCTTGAGTCTGTGGAGTGCTGCTGTTTCAGTGTGACTGTGCCTTGGCTCAAATCCAGCTTCAAGCCTGGAAGAGCAGCTTCTGAAAAGTAGGTTGTAAAACTTTTGCCTTAGGTATAGATGCAGAGAGCAGGTTAACTTCTTCAAGAAATAAAAGCAGGCCAGGCGTGGTGGTGGTGCACACCCTTGATCCCAGCACTCGGAGGCAGAGGCAGGTGTATCTCTGAGTTCTAGGATAGCCATGACTACATAGAAAGTCCTGTCTCATAAAACCAAAAAAGAAAAAGGAAGAAAAGCCTGGAGCTGCTTCTGTCATGCATTGGTAGAACCTTTGCCTCCCATGAAGGAGGTGCTGTGTTCTTCTAACAGCATCACCAAAACCAAAACAAAGGCCAGAGCATGAGGACACCAAATGAAGTCCATTAAGGTTCCTATTCGAAAGGATTCCTTGGCTTTGGACTGATAAGAGCATTGTTTTTTTCTCTGCCTTAATTGTTTCTGTTTTCTTTTTGTTTCCTAGTAGTGAGTGAAGGAAAAACCACTAAAAAGGAAAAGAACATAACATTTTTCTTGGGGCTGGCAAAAATGGGAGATCCTAGGTGACTGTTCTTCTTCAACCAAAACCTAATGAAGGGACCTCAGAGGTTATAGTAGGGATTAGGAGCTGCAAAGAAGAAAAAAGGGCATGTATCCCTAGGGTGTGTCCCCAGAAGAGTTGTTTGGGGCTGGAGCAGTAGAAAAACCCACCAGATGTTCTTGATCAGAAGACAAAGCATTGGCCTTGACAGTACAGCTCGGACACATAGAGATGTCTGTGTTGTTAGGAGCAGAAGAGGGAGTTTGACTTGACCTGTATTGAGAGAGTAGGGGAGGTTTCCAAGAAAGTAAACCAGGAGTGGAGACATGACTACATGCTGAATATGGTAGGGCGGGCAGAGACTGGGGAACTGCACTTAGGTGGACACAGCAGAAGTGGAAGAGCTTCGTTGGGAACAGGCAGGAGATGCTTTAGGACATGGAAACAGAAACATGGGCCTTTGCACCAAGTTAAGGCTTTATATGCTTTATCTCCATAGTTCTTTGGGGACAGGCACTCTGGTAGCCAGTGAGACACTTGGTAAATGTTGGTAATTTTTAATCCACGGGGCTTGTGTCCAAGTCAGGCTTATTTTGAAAAAGGAGCTAAACAATACAAGTTTAATCAAGGGGAAAGAAGTTTAAAAGCACTGATGATGCCTCTGATGACAAGCCAGACAGATGGCAGCGTCCCCACACCTCCTCTTACAGCTGTTCTCATCAGTTCCGTTCTCCATTCTCTTTCTCTGAACTGGCTGTCCTTTCTTTTTGCTCTGAGTCTTGATTCTTTCATGGACCCTGTAGCTGCTCCAGCTTCTGAATCCTTGGTCTTTGCTCTCTTCCATGAAATCAATGTAAAGAGGAATCTATTTTGAAGAAGATTCTGAGGCATAAGTTATTAGGCAGACTGAACTGCCCTTTGTTCCTATGCCTGACCTAGTTGGGTCTTGACTTGGGTGGGAATAGGGGGAGGTCTGTATCACAGGGAATGGCCACCTGAGTATCTCCTACAATATGGCTGCCACATGGGCGGAGCAGGCACCCCAACACATGACTAGCTCATCCATCCTACTATTTATAGGTACATTGTATGTGTCAGTTATTAAAGATTTGTAGACCAAAAACAAACAAACAAACAAACAAACCCACCACTTTCTAAATGCACAGTGCTCTACACCATGTTTGTGTGTCTGTGTAGGATGATGTCTGAGTTATAATAGGTGTTCCTGGTACCTGTCTTGAAAATATCTAATTCTGTTTGTGTGTGTATACTGTCATAGAGCCCAAAAGATGATTCTAGAGAAAACCTATGGGTGAATGGTCTAATTCCAAAGTGAATGCCATTCTCTTTGTGGCTTTTGTTTTGGTTTTTTTGTTTGATTTGGGTTTGTGTGTGTGTGTGTGTGGTGTTTTTGTTTTGTTTTCAAGACAGGGTTTCTCTGTGTAGCTGTCCTGGAACTCACTGTGTAGTCCAGGAGGGCCTTGAATTTAGAGATCTGCCTGCTGCTGCCTCCCAAGTGCTGAGATTAAAGGTGTGTGCCACCACCACCCAGCTATAAATGCTTTCTATATATTCTTTCTCTCTCACTTTTTAATTTTTAAGTATGTGTGTAGAGGTCAGAGGACAACTTAGCAGGAGTACGTTCTCATTCCAGGATGTAGGTTACAGGGATTGAACTCAGGTCTGCAGGCTTGGCTGCAAGCGCCCTTACCCACTGAGCCATCAAACCTGATTGAGCAAATGGCCCTCTTATCTTTGTGCACTGACCTGTTTGTTTTTGTCTGCATCTGGTGGGTCTTAGGTGGTTTCACATTTGATTCTGCTTATGAGATAAGAACATATCCATTTCTCCTTGTATTTTTACTTCTTACTTAACCTTTAGTCAGTGTCATCTTGTTTGGAGTGCCAGTGATACTGAGATGGTATATGATGCTGCTCTGAAGAAACCCTCTGACTCGGGCTGGAGAGATGGCTCAGAGGTTAAGAGCACTAGCTGTTCTTCTAGAGGTCCTGAGTTCAATTCCCAGCAACCACATGGTGGCTCACAACCATCTATAACGGGATCTGATACCCTCTTATGGCATGCATGAAGACAGAGCATTCATGTACATAAATAAATAAGTAAATAAATCTTTAGAAACCCTCTGACTCGAGGAAGAAACAGGCAGGGAAGAATGGCACCTTGTGCTAGAGGCGAGGTGTTTGCCAGAGGGAAGAGTTGCTGGAGAGAAGAGTATGGACTGGATAGGACTCAACTTCTAAAGTCTGAAAAATACTTGGTGGTGTGTTTTATTCTAGAGGATAGGTAATAAGGAAGCTGACAATCGAGAGTCTTAAGAATACAGGTTAAATAACAGATTCCCATTTAGAAAAGCATAGAGGACGGCTGGAGAGGAGAGATGTGTGTAGACCCATTTAGAGACTGCTCATGAATGATATGACTGGAGAAGAAAGTTGGTCTAAAGTGTAGAGGGAGGACAGCTAGGAAAGAGGTGGGAAGGAGAGGAGTAGCAATATATATAGAGATGGGTGAGTTTTTAACTTTGAGATGGCAAAGGAATTATTCGTCCAGAAATTCTCATTACTGGCTTATTTTTGACATCAAAAACCACCCTTGTAACTGCTTTGTTATGCTGCTGATGGGAAACTGAAAGACTGATGGCTGAAGATCACAGATTAGCTAAGTTAATAGTAGTTATTACTTAGTTCTCCTGGTTTGACTTCCCTTTTGCCCTTTTCACAGATACATCACATAGGCCTGTGATTCGAGTGACTTTAGTTACATGGTAGTTCTGTGACCATATAGTTTTGTTAGGTAACAGGAATAGTTTAGCCATGGAATGACATTATTTTGCTTTCCCACTTAGCTTAAAAGATGATGACAGTGGAGACCATGATCAGAATGAAGAAAACAGCACACAGAAAGATGGTGAGAAGGAAAAAACGGAACGAGACAAGAGCCAGAGCAGCGGCAAGAGGAAGGTGTGTTCTGGGTTATAGTCCAGTTTGGTTGTTTCATGCAGTCTGTTTATCTGAAGATAGCAGATTAACTTGATGTCAGGTGCTCTTTTGGAATATTTGATTTGTTCTAAAAACAAAAGGTTGAGGGGGCTGAAGAGACTTCTTTCCACGTGCTCTTGTGCACATATGTGCACATGCTCATGAACACAAACAACACATATAGAGGCACCAAAAGATTGTGAGTCTAGGGATACTGCTTCATGGGAGGGTATAAGGCTTTGGGTTCAGTCCCTAGTACTGAACAAAACGGGGAAAGGTACGGAGAGGGAGGAAGAGGGTAAAAAAGAGTCCATGGGTGACTGGGTATGACCAAAACCTGGTGGATGCATGTATGGAAACATCACAGTGAAACCCTTAGTATGCATTTATAATTACAAGTTTTAAAAATAGTAGAATGGTTAGAGTTCATTTTGGAACTTAGAACTTCCTCTTGTTGTCAGGTCTTGGGGTGCTGCCTTGCTTTATAGTATCTTCATGTGAGATGGGGGAGTCAGGGTTCTCAACTGGGGCTGCTTTAAAGCCTGTTAAGTAATTCAGTCCTGCACATTCCTATTTTAGACTCTTCAGTTAACAGTAGTACACACTGAGAAGTGGCTTGGGATAGAGAGAATTTAGGGGATGAAAGATAAGTGGGTCAGATTTTTCAATATTATAACCCTGTTTATCTGATAATCCTGAATACCTGCCAAACATAAGCATTTTCTGCTAGGTGGTAAGAAGTCACAAAAGTGTGGGCGGTGGTGGCCAATGCTTTTAATCCCAGCACTTAGGAGGCAGAGGCAGGCAGATCTCTGTGAGTTTGAGGCCATCGTGATCTACATAGAGTGTTCCAGGACAGCCAGGACATCGCAGAGAAACCCTGTCTTGGAAAAAAAAAAAGAATTACAGGGGTGAGGGAGCCTGTGGATCAAGGAGCTCATATTCACTGAGCACTCACTCTGTGCTTCTAGTTCGTTTGTTCTTCACAGTGACCCTCTGAGGTGGTTATTGTTACTTCCTCCACCTTGCAGATAGGAAGCTGAGGCTCAAGCGGGTTGAGCAGCCTGCCAGTCTTTAGTGATGAGTGCTGAGGGGCAGTACTTGGAGTGGGCGTGTGTTGGGATAATGAATGCCCATGGTGTTAGAAGAAAGGCGGAAAGTTGTGTCACAGCGACGTAGAATCCTCTAACTGCCAAAGGGTGTACTATAAGCGGACTCTACTGCACTCAAGTAATTGAGATTATCTTCAGTTGTGGATGTGGGAAGGAACTCCTCCCCTTTTTGGGGGGTTGTTCAAGACAGGGTTTCTCTGTGTAGCCCTGGCTGGCCAGGAACTTATTCTGTCGACCAAGGTGGCCTCAAACTCACAGATCTGTCTGCCTCTACCTCCCAGTGCTGGAATTAAGGGTTGTACCACCACGTTTAGTAGGTGTGACACTGTAAAATGTTTATTAGGAGCCGAGTGGTAGCCCTTAATCCCAGCACTCGGGAGGCAGGGGGCAGGCAGATCTCTGTGAGTTCAAGGCCAACCTGGTGTACAGAGCGAGATCCAGGATAGGCACCAAAGCTACACAGAGAAACCCTGTCTAGAAAAACAAACAAACAAACAAACAAAAAGAGGTGCTGAAGAGATGATTTAGTAGTTAAGAGTACTTGCTCTTCTTACAGAAAACCAGAGTTTGGTTCTCAGCACCCATGCCGGATAGTTACAAGCCCTCTTCTGGCCTCTGCAAGCACCCACATGCATACATGTGTGTGTGCATATATACACACACAAATTTAAAAAAATAAATTTTATAAAAAGGGCAATAGGGTCAATGTTTGGACTCACATCATTGTGACAAATGCCATGAACTAACTTACCTTCTGTACTTCCCAGGCTGTTGTCCCTGGACCAGCAGAACATCCCCTGCAGTACAACTACACCTTTTGGTACTCGAGGAGAACCCCCGGCCGTCCCACCAGCTCACAGAGCTACGAGCAGAACATCAAGCAGATTGGCACCTTTGCCTCTGTGAGTAGTGCTTAGTCTGGTGGACTGTGCCTTGGCATGGCGCTCACACCTGCATTTCTGTCTGCTGGTTTCCTTACTTGACTGGCTTACACTCCCAAGGTCATGTTTGTTCAATTCTTAGGGTTGTTATCAGACATCCATTGGTAACATTTAGGTAATCTAAGTATGGGAATGGTAGCTTTGATCAGAAAGGCATAATACAAAAATAAAAAAGGGTTTTGGTTTGAGGTTTTTTATGTTATTGAGTCCTTATATACAGAGTGTCATAAGAGAGACACAGTTTTTTTGTATATGATACCTGTCCTCATGAAATTGAATTCTGATAAATTTGTGGATGTCATCAATACAGAGTGCTTGGGCTCCTTCTCACCACAGCCCACCCTTCCCTGCCCTCTTGGCTCTATATACATTTGTAAATTCAGAGACCCTGACTACATACAACTAACACCAGTGTGTCTTTTTCAACAAAGATTTTCCTGCACCGCTGTATGCTCTTATGTTCAGTCTGCAGAATCAGTTTTCTGAGAGTGGGTCTTGCTGTGGAACCCAGCTGGTCTGGAGCTTGCCATAGTCCTATCTGGGATTACAGATGTGAGCTACCACACCCAGTTTATCCATTTATTTCTAACACAGATACCATCAGAGAACTTTTGATTATCTGCTGTGTGGGAATGTTAGACTAGTTTTCAAGTACAGTGACAGCTGCGGTGTTAGGAACAACTGGTTAAACAATAGGAGGATCAGAGAAGGAACTGTGAAAGACGTTTTCATTCAGGGTTCTGTTAGATTACTTTGGAATAACTGTGATTATGACCTGTATTTTTCTATCCTATATAGAAAAAATGTAAAAAAAAAAAGAAATGTGAGTTTACCTCAAGGAAATGGTGGGGGGTATGTTTTGTTTTCTTTCCTTGTGGCATTAAGAGGTTTGCCAACAACACCCTCAGTATTCACTGGACAAGTGATAGAGCCTAAAGTCTGCTGTCATAATCCATGACATTAAGAAATGGCCTGTGGCCAGGTGGTGGTGGCACATGTCTTTAATCCCAGCACTCAGGAGGCGGAGGCAGTTGGATCTCTGAGTTGGAGGCCAGCCTGGTGTACAAAGCAATCTCCAGGACAGCCAGGGCTACACAGAGAAACCCTGTCTCATTGGAAAACCTAAGAGAAAGAGGAAAGAAATGGCCTGTGATGCTGAATCCCTCCCAGAGAAGTAATGATGACATGAATTCTTTTTTAAATCCAAAGCAATAGTTCGGTGTTTGGGGTTTTGATTGTCTTGTTCTTACTGTTTTTTGTTTGCTTGTTTTTCGAGACGGTTTCTCTGTGAAACAGTCCTGGCTGTCCCGGAACTCACTCTGTAGACCAGGCTGGCCTCGAACTCACAGAGATCTGCCTGCCTCTGCCTCCCAAGTGCTGGGATTAAAGTCGTGCGCCATCAGCGCCCGACTTCAGTGTTTTGTTTTTTGAAAGTTTCTTATCTTCCTTTTCTTTTTCCCCCCTTTCCTCTCCTCTCCTCCCCCTCCCCCACTCCTTTCTGAGACAGAGTCTCACTGTGCCTAGGAGTCACTATGTAGACCAGGCTGGCCTGAATTCACCAAGACTTCCTGCTTCTGCCACCACACCTGTCGTAAAGATCTATTTTTTTACTTTTGTTCATGTGTATATATGCACCCATGCTTGTGGGCCCCCTCAGAGGCCAGAAGAGGGCATTGATTCCCTAGAACCAGAGTTACAGGTGGTATGAGCCTCTTTTTTTTTTTTTTTAAGATTTATTTATTTTTTGTATATGAGTGCTCTATGTGCATGTACAGATCCCACTATAGATGGTTGTGAGCCACCATGTGGTTGCTGAGAGCAGAGCTCAGGCCCTCTGGAAGAGCAGCCAGTACTCTTAACCACTGAGCCACCTCTCCAGCCCTGTAGGAGCCTCTTGTTGTGGGTGCTGGGGATCAAACTCCAGACGTCTGGAAGCACACAGCAAATACTCTTCACCACTGAGTCATCTCTCCAGCCCCAAAAGATGTCTTTTCAAAAGTTCCACTTCAAGCCAAAAATACTGTTCGCTGACTCAGAACAGGCTCAGAAAGGACCTCTACAAGCCGTTACAGCTCCTTTTCTCATATACTGGAGAAGGTGGAATCCATCCAGCACAGGGCCAGAGGCCGGCACAGGGTGTGATTTTGTTTGTTTTGAGACAGGGTCTTGCTAGACCTTAGTCTGGCTTGGAACTTGTGAATCTCTTGCCTCAGCAGCTTCCAGAGAAATGCCACCCGTAAACCACATTCTCAGGACTAGACTTCTGCTCTTGCAGAGGACTCGAGTTCAGTTCCCAGCACCCATGTCAGGTAGCTCACAACTTCCTGTAATGCCAGCTCGCAGGAATCCCATACTTTCTGGTCTTGCGGGCATGTGCACAAGAGCACAGACACACAGATACACACACATAATTAAAAATAAATCTTTTTTAAAACAAGACATCTTTCAAAGTTTAGATCCCCCTGATCTGGTGTTACAGGCAGTTGTAGGGTGCTTGATGTGAGTGCTGGGAATTGAATTTGGCTCCTTAGGAAGAGCAGTGTGTACTTTTAACCACTGAGATCTTTCTCCAGCCCCTTAATGCTATTTCTTAAGCTGTTTATTTTATCTCTCTTGTGGCTTGGATACAAATTTGTATATTTTGCCTGTAAGATTGGAGACCTAACCATCGAATGATTCTTGCCTAAGGAATGAATATATTTTGTCCTCACTATACCCCTCTACTCCTAGTTCATAATAAGCCTTGGTTCTCATGAACTTAGTTTTCTCAATTGTTAGGGTGGGTAAAAGTTTAGATTACTACTCACTGTGTATGTATGACCACTTAATATTCCAAATTACTGTATTTACAGATAGGCCTAGCACTTGCAGAGACGAGGTACTGCATTAAAATCCTGTAGATGGCATTAGTTTCTGACTTTGAAAGGTATAGGACATTTCATGTGTTCTGTTCTGGAGGGCAGCTGGAGAGAACAACTATTTCATGTGATAGGAGGTCAGTTTCTCTTGCTGTGTAGATTTAACAGGGGCCTGAGTCTCTGCCAGTATCTGTGTCCTGCTACACAGTCTTGTTGAGAGTGGTATTGACTGTTACCAGTAGTTACTCCTGTTCCGTGTCTCTACTTCCTAAAGTGCCTCTTTACTGCTAGTGCCGGCAGGTGTCCTCTGTAGATCACAGGGGACCAGAATGATGATTGTGAGCTTGGGGGTTGTTGTTGTTCTGTTCATAGTGTGTGTACACCTGCTAAGTGTCTACAGCAGAGGGCATCAGACCCCCTGGTGTTGTGTTTATAGGCAATTGTGAGCCACTCAGTATGGGTGCTAGGAACTGAACTCAGGTCCTTTGGGAAGAGCAGCAAGTCCTCTTAACCACCAAGTGTCTGGATTTCCAGCCCTTTGTTTGTTGTTTTTGAAGCAGTGTCTCACCATGTCGCTCTGTCTGGGTGATCCCAATCCCCTAGTTCCTGAATACTGGAATTATAAGTGTATAAACACATTGGGAAAAAAAAATAGAAATTCAGAAATTTAAGGTAAATCAAGGAGAAACATAATCTTTCCAGCTGAGATGAGGGCTAGAAACCCTAGCCCTAGGCCAGCCTGGGCTACAGTGAGAGAGCCTGTTTGAATAAAAAGAAAAAAGTTAGATTTGGCTATATGAGTGTATGCAGGCGCAGTCCTGTGGTGCTGATATACCTCAGACAGAAGGGTTTCAGTTGTGCAAAGAACTGATGCTGGTGGGAGAAGATGTTTGTCACAGGCCACAGTGACTTTCACCTCTTCAAAGAAGGAATTAAACCTATGTGGGAGGTGAGGACTGAGACCTCTGGCTACTTTGGAGAGCAAATGTGTTTTCTCTTTTCTTTCTTGCCTTTTTTTTTTTTTTTTAATGTAAGCCCTACCAGGAGATGTATGTCGGTGTGGCTTGAAAAGCTGATGCTGTTACCACGTGATGGGAGGAGATGTATGTCGATGTGGCTTGCTTTGCCACCTTAAAGCTGCTGGCTTTAAGGTGTTTTTGTTTGTTTTTAATATTTTAGTTTCATTTTATATGTATTATTAGTGTTTGGCTGAATGTATATCTGTACACCACATGTGTACAGTGCCCAGAGAAGTCTGAAGAGGGTATTGGATCCCCTGGGACGTGAATCAGGTGGTTGTGAGCTGCCATGTGAGTGCTAGGAATTGAATCTCAGTCCTCTGGAAGGTCAACCAGTGTACTTGACCCTGAGGCAGCCCTTCAGCCCCAGAGTTTATCCTTGTAGTCCAAGTGTTGTGTGTTGTATTTTTGTTTTGTTTTGCTTTCGTTTTTCCCTTTGATTAAATGGTATTAGCCAGACATAGTAGTGCATACTTATATAAGAAACCTTTCTCAAACCAAATAAAATATATGATAGAATTTTTTCTAATATGTTCTTCTTTCTACCTTGCTCCAAATGAAATGTGTCTCCTAAAAAAGATAGCTGAGGCAGGGTGCCTCCGTGTCTTTGTTCTCAGTAACACAGCTTTGTGTACATTCAAAGAAGAGATAAAGTTCTTGTACTCTTGGCTCTTATTTCTGCAGGTGGAGCAGTTCTGGAAGTTTTACAGCCACATGGTACGTCCTGGGGACCTGACAGGCCACAGTGACTTTCATCTCTTCAAAGAAGGAATTAAACCTATGTGGGAGGTGAGGACTGAGGCCTCTGGCTACTTTTGAGAGCAGATGTGTTTTCTCTTTTCTTTCTTTTTTTTAACGTAAGCCCTACCAGGATTAAAACAGTTGTGAAGTTTTCTCTCAAAGCTGTAGCACTATTGATAAATCTTGGGAGTCTGTCCTCCTAGGGAAAGGCATTGATGTAATTGCATGTGTTTGTGGGTTATGGCTGCAGGGTGGCTTTAAAGATGGTGCTGTTTTAGTTACTACTGTATTGCTGTAAGGGACATCATGACTAAAGCAACATGAGACAAAACATTTATCTGGGGCTGGCTTACAGTTTCAGAGGTTTAGTCCATTATCATGGCGGGGAGCGTGATGGGATGCAGGAGGTGCTGGAGCAGTAGCTAAGTATCTTGATCCATAGGCAGAGAGAGAGAGAGACTCTGGGCTTGGCATGGACTTTTGAAACCCCAACACCCCACCAACCCCCGCACTTACACAACACACTTACTCTAACAAAGCCACACCTCTTAATCCTTCTAATCCTTTCAAGTAGTGCCCCGCCCTGGTGCCTATGAGTCAGATCTGTGAGCCTGGGGGGGAGGGGCATTCTTATTCAGACCATCGTAGGTGCTGTCCCTTAAGTGGTGTTATTACAGGGTAGGAAGCTTTTTAAATGTCCGTTCTCATAGAACTCATGTCTGTGTGTGTGTGGACGTGTCATGCATTTGCTTAGTAGATAGAGGGTTAAAGAGATAGGAAAAATGGAAGAGTAACAGAAAACCCAGAGGTGAGCTCTGTGATTTCTTGTCAGAGCTGTTACTTAATTGCACTTTTGTGCACTACATGCTCCAGTGCCAGAGCATTTTTCTAGGGTAAAACGCTGTAGAAGATGTCAAACCCTTAAGTTGGACAGTCAGCCCTTCTTGTTCACATACCCCGACTGCAGCCCATTCCAGTGCTCTCCACATCTTCACCTGCTTCACATGTGAAGTGCTTCCTCTGAGGTTTCTAGCCATACGCTCTCTCACCGGCTTATGTTAGAGTAGTGCTCAGTGGACTGTGTGACTGTAATTAATCAGTTGTCTGTCTCCTCAACTAAATTGTGTCTGAGTTAAGATCTGACTTGGTACTTGGTGACAGTTAGCTTTTAGCCAATGGTGATTATGGTCTGTGTTTGAAATGTGACATTATTTTACTTTGATTCCTAAAATAGTTCTGGTAAAAGTGGATTCTTTTGCTGGGCGGTGGTGGTGCACATCTTTAATCCCAGCACTCGGGAGGCAGAGTCAGGTGGATCTCTGAGTTTGAGGCCAGCCTGGTCTACAGAGAGAGCTCCAGGACAGGCACCAAAACTGCACAGAGAAACCCAAAAAAGTGGATTCTTTTTAAAATATCTATTTATTTAAAAAAAAAAATGATATAGATCAAGGACAAGGATGCCTGCCTTTTTTTCATCCATTTCTTCTCTCAGTAACATTGAAATAATGTTGAGTTGGAAAGTGACCAGACTTCCCTGGTCTTGAGAGGTGGGTATTCAAAGCTGACGCTGTGGACCGGTATTGATGCTTTCTGTCTTCCTGTAGGATGATGCAAATAAAAACGGTGGCAAGTGGATCATTCGACTTCGGAAGGGCTTAGCTTCCCGCTGCTGGGAGAATCTCATCCTGGCCATGTTGGGGGAGCAATTCATGGTTGGGGAGGAGATCTGCGGGGCTGTGGTTTCTGTCCGCTTTCAGGTAAGTCAGCCCAGGCCAGTGTTCTTTCTTGTGTTGCTGCTGCTTCTCTGATGGCTGCTTCTGGCTGGTTTGATCATTCATTCTGTTCCTCCCTTAGGAGGACATTATTTCTATATGGAATAAGACTGCCAGCGACCAAGCAACCACAGCCCGCATCCGGGATACTCTTCGCCGCGTGCTTAACCTACCTCCCAACACCATTATGGAATACAAAACTCACACCGACAGCATCAAGTACGTGTTGGGGGGTTTGGGGGGGACAGGTCCCTGAGCTTAGCAGAAGTAGCTCCATAGTTGGGCCCAGGTGCATGTGGTCATCCGTGACTTTGACTTGTGGAGTAGGGAAATAGCAGCCCCTCCAGGGTTTGGCCACTTGCTGAAGTTCTTGTTAGTGAGGCTCCAAGGACCTGCTGTGAGGTGAGGGGAGCAGAGAACCCTTCTGCAGAAACAGTTTTCCTGCCTGGGCTGGCTTCATTTTTACAGGCTATCTTGTCTTTCCTGTGCTAACCACTATTTTACAATGAAAGACAGCTCTTTCAGAGGTTTTTTTCATGGCTGTTTTTAAAGACAATTTCATTGAATAATAAACTCCTCTTCCCTGCCCACCCTGACCCCACCTTTGCATGTCTGTTGAACCTTTTAGCTTTAGTCTGTTTTCTTTGTCTTGGGAGATTGACTTCTCAGGGGTGGATGGTGACTCCACTTTCTGTGGTAGAGTTGAAGTCTAGAGGAAGCAGGGTGGATTGTGAGAGAGGAGGAGAGGGGAAGTAGAGTCACTGACAAAGAAGACAGTGAGTGCTGTCCACGTTGAAAGTCACTGGTGAGGGCTTGTTCCTTCAGGGACAGGGACAGATGAGCTCAGGGCATTATGAATAGGTTATGGGAGTGGCTGCCAGATTGTCTCAGAGGTGGATGGAAAGCCAGCCAGCCAGGAGTTAGGTCTCTTTCTTTATTGTCTCCTGTGGCCCTGAGTCAGTCTGTGCCTTTGGCAAGTCTCTACAACTCTGCTTCAGGTTCTCCAGCTGTAAGACAGGAGTACAGGAGTAAATAGTAAGGTTGTGGTAAGGCTGACTTCCTCTTTGTAGCTGAGGGTTCTCAGAGCAAGAAAGCTCTTACAGGACCAAGTACTTTTGCTGTCATCATTAGTACAATGTTGTCCTCATGCCATTCCTATTGAAGACCAGTAGTGAGCCAGTAGTTGTGTTCATCAGCAGGCAGACCATGTGAAACTCTTCCCCATGCATTCACATATGGTGTTGTGGGTGGAGTTTGCTTATACCAGCTAGGTGCCAGTTTTTACCTGGGAGTACTGCCATGGGAGTTGGTCTGATATCAGATGGCTGCCTCTGACTCACTGGAGCCACCAGTACTCATTTGCCATCCATGGCCCTGGTTGCTTGGCTCAACAATCCTGTATCAGCACTATTTTTCTTAGAGTAGGACTGTCTTATGCTCTGCTGTGGGATAGAGGTAGTGTCTGCCCTCCTGCTAGGTTTAGGCCAAGCTCCAAAAGTCTGCATCTCTCCCTAGGATTCTTGTTTGCTAGGTTCCCATTTCACCTGGTTAGGAAAGAGGAAAGGTAGTTTCCGTGGACTCCCCACTGTTCTCCCTTTCTGATACCTGGAGGCGGTTCATCTTGACTTGTAAAATCCCATGAACAAGTCCTTCCAGGACCTAGGAGCCTCTGGGACTCCTGCCCTGCAGCTGTAACACCCTCCTCAAGACCCAGATGCCACTTTCCCTTGCTCCCCACTCTTTTTCCTCTCCCAATGAGCTACCTTTTGCACTTCCACTAGAATGCCAGGCAGGCTGGGCCCCCAAAGGCTCCTTTTTCAAAACCTCTGGAAGCCGCGATTGAATGTGCCATGACCCTCTCCCTCTCTGGATGGCACCATCATTGAAGCTGGCGTCATCGGAGTCTCTTGTTCTGTTGGCGAGCCACCTGGAAGACCCTTCTGTCCTGGACAAGAGGAACGGAAGAGCATGTTGTGCTTTGAGGACAGGCTGACAGCAGCAGCTACAACAACAGCTGAGATCACAAATAAATGGTGCTAAACCAGCTTGTCTCATGCTCTTGCTCTTTATGGTGCATCAAGATGTGGCCTTTGGATTGACTGTCACCATTGTCAAGGGATGGCTCACAGACTTCTCCATGCAGGGCCATTCAGGGAATGAGCTTCATATCCACATGCCTATTGCGTAGTCATATGGTACCTTATTCCTGGACTCTTGCGGTCTGGCATAATGAGGTAACATCTAGCTCTCAAGCCCCTACTGCCTGGTGCTCAAGTGTACTAGTTTCCATCCAGTTAGAACGATGGCTAGCCCAAGAGTGGCAGCTGAGTTCAGGTCCAGCTTGAAAGTCTCTTACGTTTGGAAAGGGGGTGTTCTTGGCTTTTCTTTGCTAACTTCCAGTTGCCTTTAGTTCATAGAAATCTCTTGCTTGGAGCTAAAGCCCTGCTTCTGTCTGTCTGTGGCCGTACATACATACTTTTTTGCTTTGTGCTAATGGGGTGTTCTCTCTGGTGCCAAAGCTGCTTGGCAGCCTCCTCCCTTTCCTTGCAGAGTAGATTGTCTTCCTCTTTGGTAGTCTTGCTTGGTGAGAGTCCTTCCTTCCTCCCAGCCCAGGGTTACTGTGCCAGGTCTAGGGTGAGAGGTGCCTTCATCTTGGGGGAATTCACCCCTGGGGTAATCTGAATGTACACTGACCTTGTGAGTACTATGGCTTTGCTTATGTGTGCGTGCAGCTTGGCTTTCAGGCCCTTAACCTGCATGGAGAGTTTCAGCAAGCTTTGTTAGCCACCCCCAAAACTAAAAATTAAAAAGCGTTTTTTTGTGAACTGTGGGTTGCTTGAGTGGGAAGTAACCACGAGATTGAGTTCCAGAGTGCCGTGTCCAATCTGGGAGCAGCACACTCCTTAATACCAGCTGGCTGACTTAACCCTAGTCTTTGTGTGGCCCAGGAGTCCACAGAACACACAGTGAGACCTTGTGCTCCATGTTCTGGGAGTGTTGATGCCAGTGCTGCTTTATCACACTCTCCAAACTGGCTGAAGTGTCTAGAGGAAGATTTGCTGGAATGCAGAAAGCCTGTTGTCTGTTGACACTTGTCAAACATTGGCTTTCTTGGGTCTTCTGCCCTGTCTTTGACTGTGAGGTATGTGTGCATTTTAGCTGCACCAGCGAATAAACTTGATGCCACTTTCCAGAGTTAGAGTCTGTCAGCAAGACTGAGCTGAGAGCCCTTTAGATCCCGGGCACATGTGAGATGTCGGCATGGCTTGGTCTGTTCTTGTGGCTTTTGGTTGAGCCAGTGAACAGCGTCTGCTGAGACTTGAGGAAGCCAGCAGTAATAATGGTTGTCTCCCAAGTGCTCTGGAGATCAGGGCTGCTAATTGAGGTAGGGGCATGTTTTTAGGCATTGCTCAGCTTCTTCACTCAAGCATTCCTCCAGCTTGCTGTGTTTCAGCCAATTTCCAGAGTCCGTCACCTGTTTGTCTTTCTAGCCTTCCCTGGTCACCCTGCCTGGTGCAGTTTCCTGAAGCATCCCTGGGTGAACCCGGAAGTAGTCATTGCCCCACAGACAGGCTACTTTGCCTGGTCCTTGTGCTGCTGACTTCCTAGGAAAGCTTACTCACTTGTGTTTGTGTCTGGTCACAGCTCTGGAACTGGGCCATGTAGTCCACACTGGCCCCCAACTTCACATCAGACAGAGTGCTGGGATTAGAGGTGTGTGCCACCGTGCCCAGCTCATGCCCAGCTTGTGGCTCCTCTTAATGAAGCGGATTTGAGTTTTCACAGGTTTAGATCCTTACATTAAATGGCTCACTGCATTCTCTTCACAGACAATTCTAGGGCCACCAGGGCTGTCACAAAGGTAGTTAACACCACTGTCTTGTGAGAAAATTGCTCTTTGGAGTTGCCTCACTGATTCCTTGTGCATCTGGTCTGGAATAACAAAAGGACCCTCTTCCCGTAATAGAGCACAGTGCTGCAGAAGACTGGTGGGGTTTCTCTGCAGAGTAAGGGAGAAGGAGAGAGACAGGCCAGATGTGGAGACTTCCTTCCCCTGATCTTTTATTGCATTTCAGCAGGGAACTTTAATGTGCCCATGAGGGCCAGCCCACTCACTCTGTCCTAGTCCGCTCATAACCAGGGATACTGGGCCGCTTTAGCTTAATAGCTGCCTAACCTTGGCATTGTACACTGTACCCACATTAGCAGGTGACTAAACCCCTTTCTAGGTGTTGAGGGCTGGCTGAGAACAAGGCATTGATGCCTGTAGGCTTTGGGCAGGGGTAGGGAAGCATGGAATTTGCACATAAATGAGGTCCCCCTGTTATGAGAATTGGCTTTCTGGTAAGTGAGATGGGATCAGTTGACCTTAGAGGGTTCTCTGTTGCTGTCACTGAGATCTGCTCAGAATTCTCAGTAGGCTATATTAATCTCTGATTTGTTTTTAGATGCTCAAAACATAAGCACAACTACTTCTTTAAAAAATAAAGTTTTGATGTTACCTAGTGTACTTGGGATGCCAGGGGAAGGGAGAGTAACTAGAAATTCACACCTGGTTGGCCTTTGAGAATAGGAGTGAGTACACCAAATTCTGTGGCCAAGTCCTGGGTTTCCCCTGAATCCATTCAAGGAAATTTCCAAACCCAGAGTGTTCATGTCTGAGCTTAGGGACTAGGAGGTCAGTTTATTCTGGAATGGACTAGAAGGATCTATGGAGCCCGTGTTTTTTCCAGATCTGCACCAGTGGTCTGTTGTTAGGTAGGTATAGTAGGGAAAGGCCCTTCTGGAGACAAAAGGATAAATGAGATGACCTTCCACCCTGCTGTGTGATTCCTTGTTGACCTCTAAGTTACCTCAAGTAGAGAAGTTCCCAGGTCATTGTTGGAGAGTTCAGAGTGAAGAGTGAAGCTGTCCCCAGCATCCCTTAGGAATGTAGTACAACTCGTCACTCTGGAAAGCTTGGGAGCTAACAAATTCTGGCGGACTTAAACAATCTTAGGTTTTTCTTTGGAGTCAGTTGGTATAAAGTAGTACCTCTGATAATATTCTGGGGAAAATACAAATTTTGCAGAGGGAAAATACTGCTGAAACTGGGATAGACATTACCTCGTCCTTAGTTAATAATTTTACTTTATTTTTGAGATACAGTCTCACAATGTAGCCATGGCCATCCTGGAATTTACTATGTAGACCAGGCTGGCCGCAAACTCACAAGAGATCCCCCTGCCTCTGTTTCCCAAGCACTAAGATTAAAGGTGTATTCTACCTTGTCCAGTTCTCTATTGCTTTTTTTTTTAAAGGGAAAACTGCCTGCTGTGCCTGGTAATATATTTTAGTACTTACAATACTGAATGTGTAGTAAGAGGCGGGATGTATTGTCACTGCTGTTACTACCTTAAACCAAGAAAAGAGTAATTACCTGGCCTGGTGGTGCACGCCTTTAATCCCAGCATTGGGGAGGCAGAGGAGGTAGATCTCTTGAGTGTGAGGCCAATCTGGTCTACATTAGTAAATTCTAGGCTGGCATTAAGTTTGATATATAGTGCCTAGGACAATCACTGCTTTCAAACTGAAAAGTGGGTAGGACAAAAATGTGAGAGAAGTTGGCATGGGGAGAGATTCCAGAACACTTTGGGGGGGGGGGGTTCTGATTTCCTTTTTTCATGCAGCAGCCGCTGGCAACCTGTTTGTGGAACACTGGCTGTGCTGTGAGCTATGAGTGTGCGTACTCCCATCACTCACACGTCTAATTCCTTCCTAATCACATTTCTAAATTCCGTTCATCAAAATTGTGTTAACCGGCATGAAGTTGTAATAAGCTCTGTTAGCTGGAGATGTTAGCTGCCATGACCTACACATCTTAAATCTAAAGATAGGACTTTGATGGGTGTTTTCAGGAGCAGATAGAATCTGCCGTCTTTAGCATCTCATGGTGGAAGGTGGAAGTAGAAAGCGTGACATAACTGGGGTTATGTCAGCCATATGCTGGTGGGTCCTTGGCTTTACCCAGGGTCAGGCCCTGTGAAGCAATGTGGTTTCCACTACCTGTTCCCTGGACCCAGTGCAGCAAAGGCAAGAACTTTGCTGAAGCAAGATGGAAGTGTTTATGGGCGTGGCTGAGCTTCAACTCTGACCTCAGTGGCCTCCCTTTACCCCTGTTGAAGGACACTGGCAAGTCCTCAAGGAAGTAGTGAAGGCTAGACTTCTTAAGTAATGCAAGCCGAAAATGCCAGCTACCTGCCCGTCTAAGAAGAAAGCCTGCTGGGAACTTCACCACTCATACCCAGCTCCCTGTGTCTCCAGTCAGCGTGGAGGGCATCGAAGTGGGAGGTGGGGTGATGGTGTCTGCTCTCTGTTCAAAGCGTTTGATCTGAATGTGCTGTTGTTTTTTTGTCTCTGGTTTACCAGGGCCTGGGAGGAGTTTCATGGCCTGGTGAACAGCAGCGGCCGCTGATCGGACGCTCCCCCTCTGTCTCTCACACTCAGGGTAGGGCTTGTCTACCTTCTCTGTAACCCCATGACATACCTCAGCCATAGGAGCCCTCTCCCCAAGGGGATGCCTCCTCCCATTTGCCTCCAGCTTGCCTCTGCCAGCATTATGCCTCAGGGAAACAAAGAGTTCCAAACTGCCTCCCTGGATCCCATGTCTCAGGGTGAAGCCTGTATAGGTCACCAGCCTTCATGCTTCTGCTCTCCCATTTGGTTCTGTGCACCAACAGATCTGAGATCTCTTTAGATGCTGACATTTCTTGATAGTAAATATGCACTGTATCTTCCTGTTTTGTTCAGATATGGCCATTTTTAAGCCATCTGCCAATGTCCTGTGACCAAAGGACAGTTTCATAGACCCTGGTATGGGTTAGGTGAGGGGTATGTCTCTCGTTGACTGCTATTGCCTGTCAGCTGTGAGGAAACAATATTGTAAATTTGGTTTCCACGATGAAAGTCGACAGACAGGTGGATCTCAGGGCTATGAGAGACCGTGGTGACATGACAGAGATGGGCCCCAGAGCAGGGGAGGCTGGGCCAGCTCCAGCATCCGCCTTCATCAAGAGAGCGTCCAGGCCATGGCTGTCTCTAACAGAGGGAACTGGCATGCTTAGCTGAAAGAAGAGGAATATTTTCCTCAATGAGAGCCTTCTCTTAGACGTCAGGCACCATGAACCTCTGTAGTAGCTGCTTCAGGACCACCCCCCCACACACAAGAAGGAAATGAAGGTTTTCCAGAAAAGGAGACTGTCACTCTCAGATGAGCTAAAAGAGGTGACACTGAGGAATAAAAGCAGGTGACTGCAAGTCTGGGTGCTGTGTGGTCCAGTGTGATCTAGGGTGACTAGTTACAGGGTTCCTGAAAGTGGATGGTGTGCCCAACTCCCTTTTTTGTTTTTTTATTTTTATTATTTATTTATTTGTTTGTTTGTTTGTTTATTTTGGTTCTTTCGAGACAGGGTTTCTCTGTGTAGCTTTGTGCCTTTCCTGGAACTCACTTGGTAGCCCTGGCTGGCCTTGAACTCACAGAGATCCGCCTGCCTCTGCCTCCCGAGTGCTGGGATTAAAGGCGTGCGCCACCACCGCCAGACTGTTTTTTTAAATAGGTGGGTAGGGTGTGAGTGTGTGTGTGTGTGTGTGTGTGTGTGTGTGTGTACACAGCACCTTGGCTGTCGGCCTTAACTTCCACCTTGTTTGAGGCAGGGTCTCTTTGTTACTCACTGCTGCATACCCAAGTTAGCTGGTCCAGAGCTTGCAGAGATTGCACTGACTGCCTTCCTTTTAGAAGCATGACGGTTACAGACTTGCACCATCCTGCTGGGCTTTTTATGGGTTCTGGGAACTCCGACTCAAGTTCTTAGGCTTGTACAACAAGCACTTTGCCCACTAAGCTGTCTCCTCAGCTCATGTTTTTGTTTTTGTTTTGAGGCAGAGTTCATGTAGCACAGGCTGGCCTTGAACTCATTGTATAGTTGAGATAACCCTAAACCCCTGATCTTCCTGTCTTCACTTCCTGAGGGGTTGGATTATAATCATGAGTTACCACACTGAGCTCCCTCTCCCCACCCCAATTTTAATAGTTCAATTTTGTTACAAATTAAGTTTTGGCCAGGCATAGTGATTCACACCTATACTCTCAGCAATGAGAAAGCTGAGGCAAGAGGATTGCTAAGAGTTTGAGATGGTGAGTTAAAGGCCCCTACCTGGGTTATGTTGCAATCTTGTGTGTCCTTCCCCTGCCTCCAGCTCCCCCCCCAAAAAAATCTTTAAACTAGAAACTTTAAATGGCTTCTTCCTTAGCAGACTCTAAATTCTTCCAAGTAAAATACCTTTGACTTGTTTGGAGAAGTCATATCCTTGAATAATTGCCTCTGTGTATTCTCTCTGTAGCCCCTTCTGTCTTTTTTATGTACTTGACGGCTTAGGTGGCCTTACAGCATGGAGTTAGGAGTCTGAGGAACATTCCGATTTAAATCCAAAAAGCCCATAGCAGTGCCTTAACAAGCTTGAGAAGACCTCATAGTCCACTTCTGCTTATTGGGTCTTCCTTCTCACTGAGGGGTGTTGTAAGATGTAGACACCTGCCACATGACATCTTAGCCTCCTGTTCCTTTCCGGCTTTGCTGTTTCCCTACACAAATGGATCATAATCTGTAAAGAAAATTGATAGAAAAACTGCTGTTTAGATATTTTTAGCTGGGTAGAGTGGCACACACCTATAGTCCTATCATGGCAGAGGCAGGAGGATTACCAAAAAGGTCAGAGTGGGCCACACAGTATAACCCTTGCCCCCACTCATCCATGTACCCCTAGCACTTGGAAGGCAGAAGCAAGGGGCTCAGGAGTTCAGGGTCATTTTTCCTTACAGAGCAAGCTCATAACCAACCTGGGCTCCATGAAATCCTGTCTCAAAACAAAACCATACATGCATATATCTTAACCTTGTAATATTTTTCCTAAATCACTTGCTATTTTATGTGTTTACACATCCTAAGACTATTTCCTCTAGCTTTCATTATGGAGCCATGACTTAATAAAAGTACACTGAGTTGATGAGAGGACCCTGGTTACCTGATCACTGGGCTAGCATGGACAGAATAAGAGTGTGTTGTTGGCCAGGGCAGCTGTCATGGTTGTTTAGTAAGACGTGAGACTAAAGTTCACTCCCATTGAACCTCAAAAGATTTTACAGCTTGAATCTTCAGGGAGAGAAGAAGAAGGCAAAACCACCCACCAGAGCAGCCCACAGATAGCCAAGGGTGAGGCAGGCGTACGCAGGGCGGAAGACCCAAGCCACTGTGCAGAGCAGAGGCGTGGGTGGGCCCGGCACTCAGCCGAGGACCCGAGTCACTTTGGTGCTGCCACTGGGCAGAGGGGAGCGGCTGTGTCCCTCTGTCCAAGGGAGTTAACCCCTGCCTTAACCCATTGTTCCCAAAGTTAGAACTTGAGTTAAAAAGTGACTGTTTTGAAGCAAAGAAAATGAGAAAGTCATTTGAGAATATTTGGACAATAGTTTTCCCCAGGGTAGTTGGGAATATGAGCTTAGGAAGCAGTTTGGATGGGGATCTCTGGAGTTTCTGAGATCTCCCGAGAACATAACTTAGAGTTCTAAGGATTCCTCTGACTTCCTCTAGGGCTATGGGCCTGGGAACTCAGGTGTCCTGTGTGCTCAGATGGACCCTGAGCATGACCTGTGCACCAACACATCATCACCAGGGGCTAGCTGCTAGTGTTTGGTTGTTGTTTGGTGATTGGTTGGTTTAATTTGTTGGGTTTTGGTGGTGGTTTGTTGGAAAAGAGCAGAAGCACAGATAGGTGTGATGGCACTCACCTATAATCTTAGCACTCAGGGACTGAGGCAGGAGGATCACAAGTTTAAGGCCAGCCAGGTCTATAGCAAGTTCCAGTTAAGCAAGTATCACATCAGCAGACACGTGCGTGCAGGGAGGCAGCCTCTGCCAGCCTCTGCCATTTCCTGTCTTCTGTCTGTTCCCCTGTCACCTATGCCCTTGTGCTGTAGCTGGAACCTGACTGAATGTAGTTCTTAGTCTAGGAAACATGCTCGGACTAAAGTTGGCACTAAATGTTCTTAACTTACTTGCCGCCGCCGCTGCCGCCGTCCACCTGCTTCAGCCTGCCTTCATTACTCCTTGTTTCCTGTCAGTCCGGAAAGAGGCTCCTGGGTTCTGGCTCTTCTGATCCTCTTCCGTTTCCATCTTGCAAATGGACCTTTACAGGGGTCAGACTGCTTAGGTTTCTTAGTAGAAAGAGCCCTGATGGGGAGTACTAGAGTAGTACCTGACTGCTGAAGGGAAGTGGAGCCGAGCTCTGCAGTGGCCTGCACAGAGTGAGGGCCAGTTCTGGCCCAGCCCCAGCACTGATCAGTGTTTAGCTGAGCTCTTCTTCCTGCCCGCGTAGCTGTGCTGGATCCAGAAACTCCTCTGCCCACCTCCTTACCCAGGAGACAGACTTCTGCCTCTCTTCTGAGTTGGAAGGTCCTGTCACCGCCCCGCCTTCTGTTCATCCTTCGCATGAGAGCAGACTTGTTTCTCTCCAGCATTATCTGGGCACAGAGGTGGCATTGAGAGGGATGAAGTGGGGCAGAGCAAACTTGCTGTGGTCACTTCAGCAGGTGGCATGTGTGGAAGAAGTGTCGTCTGAAGTGCAGACTCAGTGACAGAGCACACCAGCTAAGAGTTCAGAAAGAACCCTCGGGCATCACTTCCTCCTGCTTTCCTCTGCGGTATAACTTAAGACTCCTTAGCATCTTTTGCTGCCTCTTGTGACAGCTCAGAGAACTCTGTCCTTTTGAATGGCTTGTGTTCAGCTCCTTAGATGAAAACAGTTGATGAATGAGCCACAGAGTCAGAGATGTGTCATTAGAGAAAGGCCAGTGGACTCTGGAAATCATGTCAGTTTCTCCCCAGTTCCTCTGGACCAGCTCACCCATCTCCTGGCATACAGAACAGTTGATGTTTGCTCTTGGTCACTGTCAGCTTGCTTCAGTAGCCAGGAGCAGGAGGGACCTGTCATGTTGCCTCCTGAGCATACTCCCCCTTCATTGTTTCCTTACTCTGGACCAGCTGTCATAGCCCAGTTAAAGGAGGTTTTTGTGGGGACTGGAAGGCAGGCTGCCATTTGATGTAGCAATGTTAGGGAAGATCAGTTAAATATTACAGCGACCCTTTAAATGGAAGAGGAGTTGGCTTCAGAAGTCTAAGTCATGAGAGTTTGTTTCAGAGTTTCTGGTACATTTAAACCCAAAACCCTGGGCTAGGGCAGCAGCTGATTGGACCTTAAAGTCCCTGCCAGAAAAATCCATGGGATTTTGAGATTCAGGTCATGTGAGCTGTTGAGCTGTGGCTGGATTTCTAGTGTGAGACGAACGGTGGTCAGGACTGCCTGCACCCAGTAGGAGGCACGGAAGACACGTACTGGGGCGACACTCCATGCGCCTCTTTCAGGAAAAGCTTTCCTGCAGGTAGCAGGGTACACCCTCTGAAGATGCTCTTCTGCTTTAAACTGAGCTGTGGTGGCTGGGGTTGGATTTATTTATTGCATGGTCTGCTTGTGTCTCCACCTCCCTGTCTCACTGTCCACTTGCCATTGGGTCCCTGTTGTCCTACCTTAGGTGACTTGGTGTGTCTCAGTTTCTTAAAGTGATATATCCAGGCAAATGAGTCTGTGTGGAGCCTTTTTTCTCTCCCGCCTCCATCAAAGGCAGTTGTTGTGTACCCCACTGCTGTGTAGCAGAGATGTCGGTTGATCTTGGAGATGTTTCTATATTAGCAGAAAGCTTCTCCCTTTTTCTCTTTAAAGCTGCAGTATCCCATTGTGAGCCTTTGCATGCATTAATATTTCACCTGCATTGGAGGAGTTACTAACCTTTTGCCTTTCCAAGCAA
>CABHPQ010104962.1:6761-24934 GCA_902168405.1 Peromyscus aztecus
ATACTGGAGAGAAACCCTATGAATGTAATCAGTGTGGTAAAGCCTTTTCATGTAAGAGCTATCTTCAAAGTCATGAAAGAACACATACTGGAGAGAAACCTTATGACTGTAATCAGTGTGGTAAAGCCTTTATGCGTCACAGTCATCTTCAAATTCATAAAATAACACATACTGGAGAGAAACCCTATGAATGTAATCAGTGTGGTAAAGCCTTTTCATGTAAGAGCTATCTTCAAAGTCATAAAAGAACACATACTGGAGAGAAACCCTATGAATGTAATCAGTATGGTAAATCCTTTTCATGTCAGAGCTATCTTCAAAGGCATAAAAGATCACATACTGGAGAGAAACCCTATGAATGTAATCAGTGTGGTAAAGCCTTTGCACAATACAGTCATCTTCAAAGGCACGAAAGGACACATACTGGAGAGAAACCCTATGAATGTAATCAGTATGGTAAAGCCTTTTCATGTCAGAGTAATCTTCAAAGTCATAAAAGAACACATACTGGAGAGAAACCCTATGAATGTAATCAGTGTGGTAAAGCCTTTGCAAAATACAGTCATCTTCAAAGTCATGAAAGAACACACTGGAGAGAAACCCTGTGAATGTAATCATTGTGGTAAAGCCTTTTCATGTCAGAGTTATCTTCAAAGTCATAAAAGAACACATACTGGAGAGAAACCCTATGAATGTAATCTGAGGCAAAGCCTTTTTACGTCACAATGATCTTCAAAGGCATAACAGAACACATACTGGAGAGAAACCCTATGAATGTAACGAGTGTTGTAAAGCTTTTTTTATGTCACCGTTATCTTCAAAGTCATAAAAGAACACATACTGGAGAGAAACCCTATGAATGTAATCATTGTGGTAAAGCCTTTTTATGACATAGTTATCTTCAAAGGCATAAAAGAACACATACTGGAGAAAAACCCTATGAATGTAATCAGTGTGGGAAAACCTTTGCTGAAGACAGTTATCTTCAAGTACATGAAAGAACACATATTGGAGAGAAACTCTATGAATGCAATCAATGTAGTAGAGTCTTTGGATGACACTGTCAGCTTTGCAGGCATGCAATTATACAAACTGGAGAGAATCCCAAGAAAACACAGGCAATAGATAACACCACAGCAGTAAACCCCAAAGAAGAGAAGCACATGCACTACCACCAAAAAATAACAGGAATGAACAAGCACTGGTCATTAATATTCCTTAATATCAATGGACTTAATTCACCCATAAAAAGACACAGGCTAACAGATTGGATACAAAATCAGGACCCATCTTTCTTCTGCATACAAGAAACACCTCAAATTCAAAATAGACACTATCTAAGAATAAAAGGCTGGGAAAAGTCTTTCCAGTCAAATGGTCTTACGAAGCAAGCAGGTGTAGCCATCCTAATATCCAGCAAAATAGACTTCAAACTAAAATCAATGAAGAGATCAAGAAGGGCATTACATATTCATCACAGGAAAGATCCACTAAGATGAAGTTTCAATTCTGAACATTTATGTCCCAAACACAAAGGCACCCACATATGTAAAAGAAACATTACTAAAGCTTAAATAACATATAAAACCCCACACATTAATAGTGGGAGACTTCAACACCCCACTCTCACCACTGGACAGGTCTGCCAAATCAAAACTTAACAGAGAAATAAAGGACTTAACTGATGTTATGACTCAAATGGACTTAATTGATATCCACAGAACATGTCATCCTAATAAAAAAGAATATACCTTCTTCTCAGCACACCATGGAACCTTCTCTAAAATCTATCACATACTTGGCCACAAAGCACATCACAACAGATGCAACAAAATTGGAATAATCTCCTGTGTTTTATCAGATCACCAAGGTTTAAAGTTAGATTTCAACAACAAAAACTACAGAAAGCCTACAATCTCATGGAAACTGAATAATGCTCAACTGAATCACCAATGGGTCAAGGAAGAAAAAAAGAAAAAAATTAAAGACTTCCTAGAGATCAATGAAAATGAATAAAACACATACCCAAACTTATGGGACACTATGAAAGCAGTGTTAGGAGGGAAATTCATAGCACTAAATGCCCAGATAAAGAAGTTGGAGAAATATCACAGTAGTGACTTAACAGCACACCTGAAAACCCTAGAACAAAAAGAAGAAAAGTCACTGAAGAAGAATAGATGCCAGAAAATAATCAAATTGAGAGAACAATACAAAAAAATTAATGAATGAAAGAGTTGGTTCTTTTAGAAAATCAACAAGATACACAAGCAATTATCTAAACTAACCAAAAAAGCAGAGAGAGCATTGAAATTTTAAAAAAAATCAGAAATGAAAAGGGAAACAACAACTAACACTGAGGAAATCCAGAAAATCATCAGGTCATACTTCAAAAACCTCTACTCCAGAAAAGCGAAAAATCTAAAAGAAATGAATAATTGTCTAAATGGATAGGGACCGCATACCTAAGTTAAATCAAGACCAGATACACTATTTAAATAGTCCAATAATCCCAAGGGAAATAGAATAAATCATTAAAACTCTCCCAACCAAAACCAGCCCAGGACCAGATGGTTTCAGGGCAGAATTACACCAGATCTTCAAGGAAGAATTAATACCAATGCTCTTTAAATTGTTCTACACAATCGAAGCAGAAGGAGCATTACCTAACTCCTTCTATGAGGCTACAATTACCCTGATTCCTAAGCGAAACAATGATGCAACAAATAAAGAGAACTACAGACCAATCTCCCTCATGAACACTGATGCAAATATACTCTAAAATACAAGCAAACAGACACCAAGAAAACATCAAAACAATTATCCACCATGATCAAGTAGACTTCATTGCAGGGATGCAAGGGTGGTTCATCATATGAAAGTCTGTCAAAGTAGTACACCATATAAACAGACTGAAAGAAAAAAAACACATGATTACCTCAATGGATGCTGAAAAGGCATTTGACAAAATCCAACACCCTTCATGATAAGGGTCTTGGAGAGATCAGGAATACAGGAAACATACCTAAACATAATAAAGGCAATTTTCAGCAAGCCAATATCAACATCAAATTAAATGGAGAGAAACTCAAATCGATTCCACTAAAATCAGGAATAATGCAAGGCTGTCCATTCTCCCCATACGTATTTAATATAGTACTTCAAGTTGTAGCCAGAACAATAAGAGAACATAAGGAGATCATGGGGATACAAATTCGAAAGGAAGAAGGCAAGCTTTCCTTATTTGCAGATGACATGGTAGTATACATGAGTGACCCCAAAAATTCGACCAAGGAACTCATACAGCTTATAAACACCTTCATCAATGTAGCAGGATACAAGATTAACTCAAAAAAATCAGTAGCCCTCCTATATACAATTGACAAACAGGCTGAGAAGGAAATCAGAGATACATCACCCTTTATGATAGCCACAAATGATATAAAATACCTTGGGGTAACACTAACCAAGCAAGTGAAGGACCTATATGACAAGAACTTCAAGTCCCTGAAAAAAGAAATTGAAGAAGATGTCAGAAAATGGAAAGATCTCCCATGCTCAAGGATAGGCAGGATTAGCATACTAAAAATGGCAATCTTACAAAAGGCAATCTACAGATTCAATGCAATCCACATCAAAATACCAACACAATTCTACACAGACCTGGAAAGAACAATACTCAACTTCATATGGAAAAACAAAAAACCCAGGATAGCCAAAAGAATCCTGTAGAAGAAAACAACCTCTGGAGGCATCATGATTCCTGACCTAAAGCTCTACTATAGAGCTACAGTAATAAAAAACAGATTGGTACTGGTATAAAAACAGACATGTGGATCAATGGAATTGAATTGAAGACACTGACATTAACCTGTACACTTACGAACATATAATTTTTGATAAAGAAGCCAAAACTGTACAATGGAAAAAAGAAAGCATCTTCAACAAATGGTGCTGGCATAGTGGATGTCAACATGTAGAAGGCTGCAAATAGATCCATATCTTTCACCATACACAAAACTTAAGTCCAAATGAATCTAAGACCTCAACATAAATGCAGTTACTCTGAACCTGATAGAAGAGAAAGTAGGAAGTAGTCTTGAACGCATTGGCACAGGAGATCTCTTCTAAAATATAACACTAGTAGCATAGACACTGAGAGAAACAATTAATCAATGGGACCTCTTGAAACTGAGAAGCTTTTGTAGAGCAAAGGATATGGTCAACAAGGCAAAGTGACAGCCTTCAGAATGGGAAAAGGTCTTCACCAACCCCACATCTGTGAGAGGGCTGATATCCAGAATATATAAAGAACTGAAGAAATTAGACATCAAAATGCCCAACAGTCCAATTAAGAAATGGGCTACAGAGCTAAACAGAGAATTCTCAACAGAGGAAGCTCAAATGGTTGAAAGACATTTAAGGAATTGCTCAACATCCCTAATCATCAGGGAAATGCAAATCAAAATGACTCTGAGATACCACGCTACACCTGTCAGAATGGCCAAGATCAAAAACACTGAAGACAGCTTATGCTAGAGAGGATGTGGAGCAAGGGGACCTCTCCCACACTGTTGATGAGAATGCAAGCTTGTACAGCTACTTTGGAAATCAATATGGGGCTGTTTTAGAAAATTGGGAATCAATCTCTGCAAAGACACAGCTATAGTTCTCTTGGGCATATACCCAAGGAATGCTCAATGATATCACATGCTCAGCTATGTTCACAGCAGCAGTATTTGTCATAGCCAGAACCTAAAAAACAACCTAGATGCCTCTCAACTGAAGAATGTATAAATGAAATGTTGTACATATACACAATGATGTATTACTCAGCAGAAAAAATGACATCATGAGCTTTGTAGGCTTATGGATGGATCTAGAAAAAAATCATCCTGAGTGATGTAACTCAGATTCAGAAAGACAAACATGGTATGTAATCACTCATAGGTGGATACTTGATGTAAAGCAAAGGATGACTAGACTGCTACTTCACCTCCAGGGAGGCTACCTAGTAAAGAGCACCCTAAGAAAGATACAGAGATCACCCAATGACAGAGAAATGGATGAGATCTACATAAGCAAACTGGACATGAGGGAGGGAAATGAAGGCCAAGGGATGGGGGAAAGAACTTGGGGAAGGGGAGATCCCAGCTGGATCAAAAACAGAGAGGGAGAACAAGGAAAGAGAGATTGTGATAGATGAAGACCCTATGGAAATAGGAAAAAGCAAAGTGCTAGAGAGGTCCCCAGATATCCACAAAGATACCTCTACAATAGACTACTGGCAATGGTCGAGCGAAAGCCCAAAATGACCTACTCTGGTTCTCGATGGCCAAACACCCTAACTATATTGGTAGAAATCTCATCCAATGACTGAGGGAAGTATGGCCAGGCCCCAGGTAGAGCTCTGGAAGTTCAATCGGCAAGAAAGAGGAGGGATTGTATGAGCGAGAGATGTTGAGACCATGATGGGAAAAAGCACAGGGACAAATATCCAAACTAGTGGAAACACAGGGACTATGCATTAATAGCTGAGGAGGCCCCAATTGGATCAGGCCCTCTGGATAAGTGAGACAGTCGACTGTTTGGGAGACCCCCAGGCAATGGGACCAGGACCTGCCTTAGTGCATGATCTGGCTTTTTGTAGCCTGGGGCCTATGCAGGGACACTTTGCTCAGCCTGAGTGAAGGGAGGAGGGGACTGGACCTGCCTCGACTGAATCTACAAAGCTGAGCTGAATCCCTAGGGGACTCGTGGCCCTGGAAGAGATGGGAGTGGGGGGTGAATTGGGGGGAGCGTGGGGTGGGATGAGAGGAGGGAAGGCAGGGGAATCCATGGCTGAGATGTAATATTAAATTCAATTATAAAATTAAAATAACAATAAAAAGATATAATTGTGTGTCAAGTTGACAATGGGTACAGTTGTGATAGCTATTTTAGGTTGCCAAATTTAATACATCTGGAATTAACTGAAACTCAAAATTGGTGGGGCATGCCTGTGAGGTATTTTTGCTTAATTTTAAGAGAGATCCACAAGTAATCCTGATGTTTGTGTTAGGAAGACATTCTGTAATCTGGATATTAATGAGGGAAAAAACACCTTTAACTCAGATAACTTGAACCCCAAAACCCCACCTGTAATCTCAGCCAGGCCTTGTGCTGGAAGCCCATACACAGAAATGGAAGAAGGGAGCCTTTGCTCTTTAGCTGCTTGCTCTCATCTTGCTAGCGAGTCCATTCCTTCACCAGCATTGGAGCCAACTACTTTGGGATTCCAGACTATACTACTGATGGGCTGAGACTTCAAGCGTAGTGGACTGTGTAACTACTGGATTCTTGGACTTTGTCATCATAGCCAGCCATGGTTCAAATAGCTGAACTACAGCCTGTAAGTCATTCTAAAAAGTAACCTCTAGTATATGTAGGAATTCATTCTATAAGTTGTTACCCCAAAGAACCCTAACCAAAGCGCCAAAGAGGTATACGACTTTTAGAGAAGTTTGGGCCTCACAACAGCCATATCTCAGTTATAAATTCCACATGGTCACATTCCCTTAACCTGTTTTTTAGGTGATACTTTGATGCTGGCCTACAAGGTTTCTATACCTTCTGGGCAAGAAAGTAAAATAACACAAGTCTGAAATTTCTCAAATGGAACACACAGTTACTAATTAAATGAGGAATTATATGAGATGAAGAGGTTCTAGCTTAAGTGAGGAATGAAAAACAAGATGTCTTAGCTTCTGTGGGCCAAGACCTGGCACACATACACACGCACACACACACACACACACCCTACCATCCACATGAAGATCAGAGAGTAGGTTCTTTTTACCCCTGATGTGACAGCTCCAGTCTGGAGACCCACAGGATAACTTCCTTTACACATCAAATCTCTGCCTCACTCTCAGTCTCAGAAATCAGATCTATTCCAGAGGAGCTTCACCAGAGTAAATCAGTCTCTGGAAGAACTTTCTCAATATAATCTGAGATCTGCTGTGGTAACAGAGCAGCTTCAACCACTTCTCCTTTTTTAGTTTTGCACAGAATCACTCTGCACCAGAGACATGTGGCCCCTGATGCAGGCTCCATCCACTCCACCTAGTCATGAGGTTCCTCCCATCATTGCTTATCCGGGCCGTCAAGAGGGATTCCTCATCCTACCTACACCACCAGGAGGGTCTATTCAATTCTGCATTTCATCAGACAGGCTTAATAGTTGTTGTCAACCTAGAAGAGATCTAGCAAATCTGTTCCCATCTGACAGTCAGTGAGACTGGGGCAGGATCCTGAACCTATGTGAGTGCTGAATGGATGTGTGGCAGCCTAAGACAATTAGCATGCCTGTCCCTACAGGTTCCAAGAAACTTCAGTCTTTGGTTGGGAGTGATCCTGTCCACCTAATAGAGCACACATGGCTTGGAAGACAAAGGTCAATTGCAGGGACTGGAGAGATGGCTCATCCATTAACAGCATTTATTGCTGTCTCAGAAGACCCACAGGACAGCTAACAAACCTTTTTAACTTAAATTCCAAGTGGATTCTGTCCGCACCTGGCCTCTATGGGAATTGCATGTATGGTAGCAAAACACCCATAAGTATAAAGAAAAGCACCACAAAATATCCTAAATTCTCTTGCAGGAAATCAACTCTGCTGTTTAGTTATTAGTCATGTTGTATTTCAAACAAAGCAGAGGCAGATTACTTTTTACTTCCTGATTTCCTTTATACAAGTTTAATGAATGTTCTCATTTCCTGAGAGGCCTGGAACAATATACTTGTGTTTCCCTTTAATTTGGTCTACATGATGATTTTATGAACATGTGTGTACAGTGTGCCACATTTTACTGGTAGCTAAATATATGACCTCAAGGATACAATATGTCTAATTTTTCTATTATGTAGTGGCTATCCATGAGGTAGGATATACCACCAACATCCAAGTTGCCATCCCCCTGTGTAACCCTGAGGCCTATGGCTCAAAATCCTTGTGCAGCCTGAGCTTCCTGGAACTTAATGAGATACATCCAAGCCTGTGAGTTCTGGGTTTACAGGAATGTGAAACCTCATGTACTAAAGAAGAGTCTAGAGTGAAAAGTTTGAAATTTATTTTATTCATAAAAATACATTCATTTTACTCAATGGGGGTTTTCAAAACAGCAGTCATTAAATACAGTATAGCCTTAGCAAACTATTAAAACAATGACAAGAAGAGAAGTAATAACAAAAATTAACCCAACCTTAAACAAAAATGAAGAAAACCAAATATCAAAAAATAAATATCCCAAGATATAAAACAAAAAAATGAAGGAAATTTCAGTTTCCTTTGGAATTTCATTATGGAAGAGCAAAAGAAGTAAGGAACTGGCTTATTCTCTATAGTAAATTATCTTCAGCAACACTTGCCCATGACATGGCATCAGTTTCTGCACTGCACTAGAGAGAATCTTATGTTTTTGGTGTGGTCTGTCTTAATGGCAGTGTGACATTAACACCATCGCCCTGACAGAATTCCCACCACATATGGAGACAGGGTTCTTAGTAATTTTTGTTGTGTTCTCTGTTTATTAGACTTGTTTCTGACACAAACTTTTCCAAGGATAGTGAGCCAACAGATGTGGATCTCATGCCTTCATTGCCTGATGGTAGGTTGATATTTGCCTCACTAGTGAGTTCACAGCTGAAAAGTGGTGGCATTTTCTGAGGAGGCCTTGAACTTGGAGTGTAGAATGTCATGCCTTCAAGGTGTTTCTGGCTTCTTCGAGCCTTCTCAGTATTCTTAACAGGTGCTGTCAGGGAAAAATCAGTAAAGAAAATATGATTCAGAAACAATTTGGCTGTGCACATGGCAAGAAAATCAGGACCTATTCATCCCTAGTAAACAAAAGTTAAGGAAGGAAACACACCCCATGAACACCTGGCTGCTGGGCATGGAGCTCAATGGTGGCTGACTTGCCTGGGACATAGTGTTTCTGCTTCAGCAGCTCCATCTGTAGGAGGCTCTCATCCTGGGCTGTGGTCTGCTCCAGTTTCTGCTGGAGGTTTTCAAACCTAGGGGAGGAAGGCAGCTGGGACACAAGCCTGGTGAGGACCTGCCATATCAGCTTCTGAGCCCCTACCAGATCTACTAAGCTAGACAATCAAGCAGTACCTTTCAGCTGAGTTCATTGCCTGCTTCCCCAAGGGAAAAGGGTCAGAGAGCTACTGGGCACGATTTTTTTTTCTCATCTTTTAAAAACTACTAGACTTGAACTGGAAAATACACACTGTGCTGGATTAGAAAAAACAGCATTTTTTCCAGCACTCAAAAGACATCGATTTGGAGAAATATCAGTATGACAAGGTCTGAGTCACTGGTCAGGAATGATGTAGCTGGCCTTGATTAAATACCAGGTGAATGTGAACCTCCTGGAAAACTCTATGCCTGCCCTCTAGTGGAGCATACACAGCAATGCAGAGAAGGCTCTGATTATTCCTACATCTCAGAACCCTGCATGGGATTAACTTGTCAACTCCTACTCTGTTTATGACCAGAGTAAGTCTTTTCATGAGAAACTGATAAACACTGCAGAGAGCCTGCAATCAGCAGTAGGCTGCTGTCGCAAATCTGCCAAAGGGTAGAAACTTATCTCTAAACATGTTGTTCCTGATGGAAAATAAAGTTGCAGGACACACATTCCTTCATGGTTGATGATCCCCTCTAGGTTTCTGGCTACCATGGGAATATTTTGGGGAGATCTAATCTAAGACATGAGATACTCAGATCATACTAGAGGACTCAGAATGGAAGAAGAGGACCCAATCTCCATAGGATCAAGGAGAAAACATATTGCTTCCTGGACATAAGTTCCTATTGACTGAGCCAGCAATGACACTCAGGTGTTCTCTTCCTGGCTGTGGCTGGAAGCTTTGCCAATTGAACAGAAACTCAAAGAGGACAGATATCCAAGTACAGTGTACCCACTTGGATCCACCTGCTTCTGGAAGCCTGAGATCCTACCTCATCTGGGACACAGTGAAGTGAAGCTGCAGCTTTACTGCCAAGTCCCTTTGCCGGGTGAGCAACTCCTTCTGCTTCAGCAGGGAATGATGATTTTCCTTAAGACTTTGATGTTCCTGTTCATTAGAAGATTGTGTTTTTAGGAGAGGGTTTCCTGCACTCCTGTACATATAGACACATGCACACACACACACTTGAACACACACATGTACATGGATGCACACATACAAGCACACACATTGCATTCATGTTTAGTTTCCCAGATAACACTATTGTAACACAAGATCACCTGGGACGCTATGGAGAAGAAAGTGACCTTTCCTCAACCCACACCTTTTCTACCCTTATTCCAGCCCAGAGGCAGGAAAACACAGGATGCTCTGAACACCGGGATGTGAAGAAGGTTCTGTACTTTTACTCTATTTTGATAATTTTTCATTTAATTTTTACTTTATATGTGCAGGTGTTCTGTCTGCCTGTGTGTCTGTATAACACATGCATGCCTGGTGACCTGGGAGAAGAACTCAGTGGGCAGATCAGTGAATGTATGCTTGCCTTGTAAACCTATACACAGACAGGTGAAACCCAGGGTTCCTGTCCAGTAATCCAAGCTCTCCTAGCAAGTTTCCCAGTCTGTTCATTGAAGGCTTAGTTCCCCAGCACAGGACCACTGTATGGCACTCACCATACCCTTTCTCTCACACAATCCCTTTTCCTGCAAGGAGGGCAGCTTCCTCCTAAAGAAGCTCTCTAAACCATAGGTTGCCTCAATTTAGTCTCAAAGCAAATAGTCAGAAAACTAGAAAATCTCTAAAATCAGGAGTCTATATTAACCTTTCATCCAAGTAAGATGATTGTGTCAGGGATTTCTTTGAGTGACAGAAGGTTGACTAACTCATGGCCAAATGACTGCATGTATTATTCCATGCTTAACAATATTCCATGGACCACATTGTATGTTTTCCCTAATCAGTGAAAGGCTTCTGAATAGTTTCTACCTGGGGACGTTCTGATGAGTCCTGCTGTAACCCTGTTGTCCCCAATATTCTCTGTGGACACCTACTTTACATTCTGAATCAATGGTCCATCCGGAGTCTGCAGTTGAACTTTCTGAATAATTGTACATAGCGTCTCACAGGGCTGCACCATTTTACACTACTAGCAATGTATGATAATTCTCATTCCTGCCAACCTTCCATCAGGCCGATTTTCACTCAGTATGAAGAAGTTTGGAATAAAAGCAGTTTCTGAGTGCTGCAGACACAACATGGAGTGGGTGCTTTAGAGTATGGGGAGTCTAAGGGGTGCACTGAGACAGCCTCTCCTCACACCTCAGCATAGCTGGGGGACTTTTGCTGGGCTGAGAAGCAGCCACAAGCACCTCTGCAGTTCAGAATTTCTCAGAGAATAAAATCCAGGCCAAGCTCCAAGGACAAGGTTAGCTGAACCAAGGTTAGGCAAATGTGAAAGGAAAATGGCAGCAGGTGATGAGGAGAAGAACAAAACAGGATGCAGGGAAGTCATCAGTGGTCAGCCACCATTCACCCAGAGCAGAGAAGGACACAAACCCCCAGGCAGCCTTTCCTGCCTCTCAGTAGCCTCTTTCTTACCGTCATGTACCCCATTACTTTGTTTTTCTCCCAGGGCTTGCTTTGCAGATAAATAATTCTGCCTCTACAATTACCTGAAAAACGTTTGGCTTGCATCATTTTTTTTTTGTCTTTCATTGTAGTTAGCCATGTGGACATGCAGAGTGATGGGCAGGTCTATCTCTTCTTTGAGTGATGCAAAGTTTTACTAACCAGATTAGGCACAGTACTTCCTCATTTAAATCTGTGTCCATCATTCTTAAAGATGATCCCCAAACAAAGACCTGGGCCTATTCCAAAGACATATCAACACCTGATTTTTGACAATGTAAAATTATACAATGAAAAAAAGAGTGCCTTCGACAAATGGTGCTGGCATAACTGTATGTTGACACATGCAAGAATGTAAATTGATCCATTACCTATGCCCATGCACAAAACTCAAGTCCAAATGGATTAAAGACCTCAACATAAATCCAGTTACACTAAACCTGATAGAAGAGAATTAGCACAGACACTGAGAGCAACAATAAAGAAATGAGACCTCCTGTAACTGAGAAGTTTCTGTAAGGCAAAGGACAGGGTCAACAAGACAAAAATGAGAGCTAACAGACTGGGAAAATATCTTCACCAACCCACATCTGACAGAGGGCTGATCTCCAAAATATATAAACAACTCAAGAAACTAGACATCAAAATACCAAATAATCCAACTTAAAAAATGGGGCACAGATCTAAACAGAGAATTCACAACAGAAGGCTATTAAATGGCCAAAAGACATTTAAGGAATTGCTTACCGTAGCCATCAGGGAAATGCAAATCAAAATGACACTGAGATACCATCTTACATATGTCAGAATAAATAACATCAAAACCATTAATGACAGCTTCTGTTGGTGAGAATGTGGAGCAAGAGGAAAAAGCCTCCACTGTTGGTGGAGTGCCAACTTGTACAGCCACTCTGGAATCAGTATGGCAGTATCTCAGAAATTTGGAAATCAACCAGCCTAAAGAACCAATATTACCACTATTGGGCATATACCCAAAAGATGCTCAATCATACCACAAAGTCAATTGCTCAACCATGGTTATAGCAGCATTATTCGTAATAGCCAGAACCTGGAAAAAACCTAGATGGCTCTTAATGGAAGAATGGATAAAGAAAATGTGGTACCTTTACATAAAGGAATATTACTCAGTGGTAAAAAATAGTGACACCATGAAATTTGTAGACAAATGGATGGAACTAGATCCTGAGGGAGGTAACCCAAACCCAGAAAGACAAACATGGTATGTGCTCACTCTTAAGTGGATATTAGATGCACAACAAAGTGTAAGCTGGCTACTATCCACAACCCCAGAGAAGCTAGGTAAAAAGGAGGACCCTAAGAGGGACACACATGAGGAGCCCCAGAAAGGAAGAATACTTAAGATCTCCTGGGTAAAGTGGGAGAGGGTAGAAGTGAGGGGCTGGGGGATGGGAACAGGAGAGAATGAGATGGCCCAGTAGAGGGAGGGATACAGAGGGAGAGTAATGAAACAGATGCCTTGATAGAGGGAACCATTAGGTTGTTAGGGAGAAACATGGTGCTAGGGAAATCCCCAGTAATCCACAGGGATGACCACAGCTAAGACTTCAAGCAATAATGGAGAAGGTGCCTGAACATACCTTCCCTATAATTACATTAGGGACTACCCTAATCGTCAAAATAGAACCTGCATCCAGTATCTGATGGAAACAGATGCAGTGATCCACAACCAACACTGGGCTGAGCTCCTAGATTTCAGTTGAAGAGTGGCAGGAGGAACCACAGGAGCAAGTGAGGTCAAGATCATGATGGGGAAAACCACAGAGATAGCTTACCCAAAATGGAAACTCTTGGACTCTGGCCGGAACAAGCATGGGACCAAACTAGGTCCTCAGACTGTGGGTGACAGATATGTGGCTAGATTTGTTTGGGCAGGCCCTGGCAGTGGAGTCAGGACTTATCCCAGGTGCATGAAATGGCTTTTTGGAACACATTTCCTATAGTAGGATACCTTGCTCAACATTCACACAGAGGGGAGCGACTTGGTCCTGCCTCAATTTAGTATGCCAGACATTGTTTAATACCCAAGGGAGGCCCGACACTCTCTGAAGAGGGGATGGGAGGTGGGATGGGGAGTGATGAGGTATGAGAAAAGTGGAGGAAGGGAAACCTGGAACAGGTATGTAAAATGGAAAAAAAATTTCATAAATAAACAAAACAAAACAAAAAACCAAACAGCATCTCCCTATAGAACCCAAACTGGCCTTAGTTTCCCATTTTTTCCTGTCTCAAAGTGACTAGGCCTCCCCATCTGCACTGAAGGGCAGTGGACTTACAGACTAGGAGGAAAGATCAGATTAAGGCCTTGAGGTAGGAGCCATCTAAGGACCAGGGAATGGTGGGGTTATCAGGCCCCTAGTGTCAGGCTCTGAGTCACTTTCATCAGCCTAACAGTGCAGCCGGAGTCAGCTCAGCTGTGTGGTAACTCCCCCAGTAACATCACACCATGGAAAACTCCATCTCACACAGCCTGCTTTTGTAGATCTGGGCCTCAGGCTGGGAATGAAGTAGCCACTCAAACAACACAGGCTCCTGGATTTCCAAAGGTCAAGAGTCTCCTGTGGGAAAGGACTGAGAACACAATCATCTTAGAGTTTGGATCTTTCTGGATGTTTGAACGTTAAAAATAGAAAAAAGGAGCTGGGTATAGTGATGCTTGCCATGATCTCAACCAATTGGGGAATGAGGAGGAGAATTGAAGACAGACTGCAGTGCAAGTTCCAGGAGAGCCTGTGTCTCAAAAAAGTCATGTGGAACTGTGCCACCATTTTCATGGCTTCTGAGGCCAGATTTGGGGAGTCAGAAGCCAGGCTATATCCTGAGCAGCTGTGAATAAGCTTGAGGAGGCTGTCCCTTGGGTCACCTGAAGCATGTAAAAAGGAGAAGAAACCAGCAGACCCCTGAGACACTCCCCTGCCTGTAGAAGACTCTAAAGTTGACATTCACAGAGGGGAAGTCTCAAGCCTGAACTTTGAGAACCGTCTAGGCACAGTCTTATCCCCCAGTTCATTTCCTGAACATGATCCAACTACCAAGAGTGGGCTGAGATGAACATTGTAGAAGGCAGGTGCTGTCCCCTGTCAGCTTGATCTCAGGACATTTGGAAGACGATGAATTCTCCTCTGGATGGGGCATCAGTGAGATAAGAGGCAGGACCATGCAGAAGGGGTTTCTGTCTTTGCTGGGTGAATAACTATATATCCTAGGCAGGGTATCTGTTCATGGAAGTGTGATGTTCCACAAATGATTGTTAGAAAGACCAAGCTGGCTGGGTGGTGGTGGTGCACGCCTTTAATCTCAGCACTCGGGAGGCAGAGACAGGTGGATCTCTCTGAGTTCAAGGTCAGCCTGGGCTACCAAGTAAGTTCCAGGAAAAGGCGCAAAGCTACACAGAGAAACCTTGTCTCGAAAAACCAAAAAGAAAAAAAAAAAGGAAGACCAAGCTGTCTGAAGTCACCTATACAGCTGACTCTAGATCTCTTTCTAATTACTGGGATTTGCAGGCAATCCTTTATACTTTTCCATCTAGATCTGCTTCATCTCTGGATTCATGTGAGCAACCACACTCTCCGAGTATCTCCCCCATCTCTCTATACCACCTCTCTCCTCTGATTTCTTTACCCCCAATACTGTCACCTGTGTTCTTAAAATAGTTTTTGTATCAGTTTAGGGGACATGCCTTGCTCCTAAATTCCAGTATGTCCTCAACTTTTTGGTATTCACGAGACTTTATTTAGAAATAAAGTTGACAATCACATTTATTTGCTTAAAACTTCAAAATCTGAGATGACACAGACCACCCAAAAATTGCATCAGTCCTAGGTTGCAAGGATCATGGTTTGGTGGACAAAGTCCAGAGATTTGGTTGGCGAACATGCATTCCAGGCTGACCATGACCTGGCTTCTCTTTATAGCGATGTCAGGATAAGAAATGTGAGGTTTGGATATAACAAAGCTGTATGATGCAACAACTCTAGAGTCTCCCCCCTTGCCTGCCCTTCTCATGTTCTCCTAATGGATCTTCAACCCAAGATAGCAGTGCCACCTATTCAAGAGCATGTGGATTAGAACACATGGCTAGAAAAATAGGCATTTGGCATTTGTTTACTGGTTGAAGCACCATAGCAGTGATCTACATCATGTTCTGCTCCATGATTGCATGCCTCGTTTATGTGTGTGTGTGTGTGTGTGTGTGTTTCATTCATGATACCTCTCCATAGCCAAACTGAACTCTGACTTGCCTCTACATTTTCCTCAGGTTATGATTTCAAGGATTGGGTCATCATAATCTTTCCATGAATTGTCTACTTTCAATATCTGAGAGCTCACCTGGTCTCAGTGGCTCCAACCAGACCTGTCCAGAGCTAGTCACATCTTCACTAAAACCTCATAGCTTGAGTGAGTTCTACTGACACTCTGGGGGAATCTTCATAACTAAGTATGTGACATTTTTCAAGCCCACCAATCTCTACAAGCCTGAGGATCTTCCCTGTGTGATTGTTAACTTCAGAGGTCTCATCCCTACTACTCCCCATTGTCCTGACCTCATTTCTAAGCATCCTTTTTTCTCAAAATATGGATTATGAATCTTAAGGCAGGAAAATCCAATCCTGGAGAGTGCATGCAAAGTGAGCTTTCAACTTCACTTAGATAAAGTTTCTAATGGAGGAGAGGGCTAGATTTCTGGCTTTGGAAGGAGGTTTATAACTAAAGGCTTTCCTTGTGAACCCAGAGGCTCCTGAAAATGGCACCTTGATTTCAAGTCACTTTTGGGTGAGGTATGTAGACGGGATGAAATAGCTATACCAGGTGACATCAGCACATGGACATTCTACTGTATCCTGGAGAGCCCTGGCATTCCATGTGATGTCACCAGTGTTGTGGCAACACCAACTGTCATTGGGGCATTTGTGCAGTGTCTCGTGTTTCACCTACAGACATGCTGACTAGACTGGACAGAATTCTTGGCAGACAGGATGGCGAGCACAGGGAGACCAAAGGGAGGCAGAAGGAACACGGCCTTCAGTCTCCATGTCACACATCAAGAAATAAATGGTCCTGGGGAAAGCACAGTGAGTCCTGGGAAAGGGATGGTGAGCTTCTTGAAGGAGGAAGGCTTCAGCTGATCCTTCCAGGAGTGGGGCTAAGGAGGTGAGAGTTTCTGAGAAGCAATGAGCTGTTCCTGGTCCTCTGAGTTCTTCAGAGCAGAACAAAGTTGAGGATTTTCAAGGTTAGTTTGGCAGAGAGCTAGGGATGGTTAAGGCTGCAGCTGCTCTGTTGAGGGCCCTCTGCTTTCACTCTGAGTGGGAAGGAAGCACAGAGGGACTAAAGAGGTTTCTGTACCAGCCCTGCACTTCACCCATACTGGATGTCTTTAGGTGTGTGTCACTAATAACAGGAAGAGTAAAGTCCCCTGGCCAGAGCTAGAGGTTCTCACATTTTAAATAATAACCACTATCAGGGCAGGAGCCACCAAGTATTGCTGCATGTCAGTGACCCCTAAGGTTTCTGAGTTCCTGCCCTCTCACAAGCCAGTCATCTTTCCTCTATCTTGAGTGCAGGATGGGACATCACTCTTCCAGTAAATATTTGTTCTTGGTGTCAGAGGGCTCACCTGTGGATGCCCAGTTATTAGGTATTTTCAGTCACACCTTTCAATAGTTGATGACACCCTTGTTAACATCGTGATGGATGGAATATATTCTGTTGAAGCTTTTGGCAAAAGTTTCATCATTACCTGTGTGATTTATCATTGTTCTGACAGGACCCACATAGTCCTACACCATCCCCATACATTGTAACTGCCCCGTCGATCTTCTGTAATGTGCTTGTTCACCTCATGGAACTGATTTTCCTTCCCCATTATCTTCAGCTAATTTCTTAGCATCCTTTATTTCTCATCTTATTAGGTAGCAATCTTCAGGATGAGAAGAGCCATTCCTGGGCAGTATTCGGAAATTGAGTCTTACCCTCCACGCATGATGAACTACTGAATTAGAATGAACTAGATTCTAATGAATCAGAGAGATCTGTGGATTGGAAGCAGGAGGTGCTAAAGGTCTTCACCTGTGTCTCAGGGAAGGCTCCTGGAAAGGGCAGCTTGGCTTTTGGTGAATTGGAGAAGAGTTTGTTATCAGATAGGTGAAGGCTGTTGGCAGTGACCCTAACAGTCCCTTCTCTGGAAATTGTACTGCATCCTGGAGAGCCATTGGCATCTTCTGTGAAATCACCAGTGTTGTGGCAATGCTAACTGTCCTTGATGCATTCATTAAGTGCTTACAGGGTTCATCAATCAACATGTTGGCAAGACTGAGCACACATTTGACAGAGAAAGACCTGGTTTTGTAAGCAGGAGCTGATGCCAGAATTGGTCCTTCCCTTAATGGGGGTTCAGTAGCTGTGATCATCTGAAGCAATGGGCCTATGCTGCTTCTCTGGGTCCCTAAAGAGCAGATTCAAAGTGGAGGAATTCTGATGGGTAGTTGGCAGAG
>CABHPQ010104963.1:0-56981 GCA_902168405.1 Peromyscus aztecus
CTGTTATTTAGCCACAATTAGATCAAGTATGACTTTAAAGAAACAAGTAGCTATTTCATGGCATCTACATTATTGATCATTTGAGAGTGATACCTCCTCTGTCTCTTCCACCAAAATCCCTAAGTTGCATCTTATGTTTGGCTATGGGTCTTTGAATGTGTTTCCATCAATTTCTGGGTGAAGCCTCTCTGATGACAACTGGGCTAGGCAATGATCTGTGAGTATAGCAGATAACATTAGGAACCAGTTCATTGACTTTTTTTTTCTTTTCTGCCAGTCGTGTTTGGTTATATACTAGGTCTCTGGACTGTCTAGCTTCTGGGTCCTGGTCCTCCAGGCAGTGTTAGAGGTGTGATTGCTCTTACTGTATGGGTCTTAAGCTGGACCAGTCGTTGGTTGGCCACCCTCATAATTTCTTTGTCAATCTTATCCCAGCATGTCTTGTAGGCAAGACAAATTGTAGGTCAAAGGTTATGTGGCTGGGTTGGGGCCAAGAACAGCACAAGAAAAACTACAGAATAAACAAATCTGGGCTCATAGGGGCTCACAGAGACTGAATAACCAACCACTGAATCACCAACCAGAGAACTTGTACAAGACTGAACTATGCCCTCTGAATATATATATATATAACAGTTGTGTAACTTGTTCTTCTTGTGGAATCTTGGTAGAGGGAGCAGGGGCTGTCTCTGACTATGTTACCTGCTTTTGGGACCCTTTCCTCCTACTGTGTTGCCTCATCCAGCCTTAATAGGAGAGGAGGTGCCAAGTCTTACTGCAGCTTGATAGGCCATGGCTGCCTGATATACATGGGAGTCCTGCACTTTTCTGAAGAGGAAGATGAAGGAATGGATGTGGGGTGGGAAGGATGGGGGGAGGGACTAGGAGGAGAAGAGGGTGGGTAAACTGATCAGGCTAGGAAAAACAATTAATTAATTAATTGGCTAATGAAAAAAAGAGTGATATCTCATATAGGTTAGTGAAGTAGAATGTTTGGAAAAGGTAGTGGTACTCAGTTCTGGGCTTTCTTAGTAATGTTTAAATTTTAAAAAAATATACACTTACTTTTAAAAGAGTATTACTACAACGCCTTTAAAAAAGTAAAACTAGCTGGATATCTTGCACATACCACTAATCCCAGGATTTGGGAGGCAGAGATAGGTAGATGCTGTCCTTATGAGTTCACAGTCTCAGATCTAGATTGAGAAGAAAGTGAGAAGGCATGCACTAGAGAGAAAGTCTTGGCCAACTTGGGTCACTTCTGTAAATTACTGTGTGCTATGGGACCCATGGCTACCTCCCACCCTCTCCAAAGACAGAGATTTGATGCAGGAAAATCTATTCTATTTTCATCCAATGCCTTGAATGCTCATACTTTTTGCCACTAAGATTTTCTTCCCAGTTTCATGGTGAGCAGTAGCAATCTGAAAATATAGTGACAAAAGATAAAAGAAAATCTCTTAGAGGTAGTTCTCAAAGCAGGCTCCCCCTTAATAAGAAACTTCATAAGTTCTTTAAGTATATGCTGATTTCTATTTTTAAAAAATGCCTTATACCGTGCTAGAAATTTAGGCTTGGCCCTAAATTTTACCTATTAATTCTATAATACATTAAGTTAAAACTAAACCTTGTTCCTCCTCACTTTGTTTTTCTGATCAGATTATCCTTTAAAAATAATTTTCCTGCAAGTCTGAAGCATTTCTACAAGCAGTCACATATTTCTTATGAGGTAGATCAATTTCACTTTTCCTATTGGCTTAACAACAAACTATGGCTTCTATTTTATAATACCTTATTTTCAATCCTGTTCTGAAACAAGCACACAAATTTCTGTTAATTTTTAAAAGTTTATTTCTATACAACTACAAAATGATTTAGGTTTTCTATTGCTTTAATTTTCATTTTTATGAATTTTCTTGCTTTATACATTTTTTTTGTTTATTAAAATTTATAACAAACAAGCGAGGTATTGTGGCACACACCTTTAATGTCAGCACTTGGGAGACAGAGGCAGGCTTATCTCTGAGATTGAAGTCAGCCTGATATACAAAGTGAGCTCCAGGACATCTTGAGCTATACAGAGACTCTGTCTCAAAAAACTAGAAAATCAAAATAAACAAACAAAAAATACTGTGCAACATAAAAATATAACAATCATTAATGGAAACTGCTAGCTATTGTAAATATTTCCTTTTAGAATACCATCTGGACATAAGGCAAAATAGCTTGTAATTTTTAAAGATTCATTTTGTACATAAATAGAAGAGTGTATGTGCACTGATTTCTGTTCCTTACAGAAACATAAATGGAGACCAGCTTTTTCACATATTTTCCTCAACCTTTACTCGATTCTTACTCTATATTCTCTTAATTTATGAACTACATTGCTCTGGATAATTTTATATCAACTTGACACAGTCTAGATTCATAGGAAAGGACAGAACCTCAATTGAAAAAAAATGCCTCCATAATTCCAGCTGTAGTACATTTTCTTAATTAGTGATTGATGGGGGAGAACTTAGCCCACTGGGAGCATTGTCACCATTGGGCTGGTGGTCTTAGGTTATGAAACAAATCAGGTTGAGCAAAGCCACAGGAGTAAGCTAGTAAACAGAATCCCTCCCTGGCATCTACATCATCTCCTTCCTTCAGGATCCTGTGTGTTTGAGTTCCTGTCCTTATTTCTTTGATGATAAACAGTGATACAGAAGTATAAGCCAAATAAACCCTTTCCTCTCCCAGTTGCTTTGGTCACGGCGTTTGGTCATAGCAATAGTCACCTTATCTAAGACAATATGATGGTTTCACTAAGATAAAAGTAATGCATGAGTACTGGAAATTAACAATATGTATGCATGAGTTCGTGTGAGAGAACATTTTATATCTTACATAGTTTATGTGACTTTTATTGATTCTTTGAGGATTTCATACATTATATTTTGGTAATAATCATATTCTGCACAACTTCTCTCACATCTACCTCCTATTCCATACCTACCCACCTTTGTGTCCTTTTGTCCACATTACATCGATTAAGTCCAATTGGTGCTGTACATATAAATTTTGGATATGTGACAACCTACTTGAGCATGGTTAACCTACCAGAGGCTACTCTTAGAGAAAACTGTGCCATTCCTGGCAGCTTTTAATTTTACCAATAGTTATCCAACAAAAGCCTACCTCCAACCTCTGTTCTGGGGTTTTGTCTGACTAGAGCTTGCATGGGTCTTGTGCATGCTGTCAAAACTATTGTGAGTTCATATGTGTAACTGCCTTGGAAAACTTTCATTCATTGCATTTTAATTTAATTTAAAAACATTGTAGAAATTTTAACATACACTAAAATTGTTTCTCTTTCTATTTTTAGTTGTTTAAATGATTTAAAATCAAAGCCATATCTTATTCATTTTGGCATTAGCAAGAACACAGAAGAAAGTTAATACACAGATTTAAATTGAACTGAAGGCTGGAACTCCTTCGTTAGTAATCATAGTAAATACTTCTTACTAGCTTAAAATGATCTCTAGCTCAGAACTATTTCAAACATTGAGAAAATTCCCATACCCTTACCCAGGGAATTATTAAGGCTGGTTTGATGCAGGATCACCAAAAATATCTTAAAATTTTATCCATATCCATGAAAGCACCACTGATATGACAATGCAAATATGCTTCAAATATACAGCAAAAGACTTGGAGAGGAGAGACAAATGTGAGCTTGAAACTCATTTTGGTGAGACACCTGTAAGTAATGATTTCCTAAATATTAAGATGAAACTGACAACACATTTTTATTTGGGAGAACTGTGCCAAATGTTAAGTGGTGACTGATGGAAAGAAGATATTCAATATTTGATGGTTCCCTTCTCCAGGTTCAGATTTTCATCTATACTCCTTGTGATAGATTTTTTCCTTCCTTTCTTCCTTTTTTCCTCCCTCCCTTCCTGTCTCTCTTCCTGTTCATCTTCCTTATACTTCTTCTTCACTGCCCTGTCTAACCTTCTGTAATCACATTGATGCTGGTTTCCTGTTACAAGTAGTGAGAAGGGCACCTGCACTCTACATTGGGGATTTCAGTGTTACATTATTTTTATCACCTTCCATGGAAAAATAAACAATTTGTCTCAGTATCTTGATAAGTATAAGAATACTTAAAATCTAGAAAGGTGCACTCAGATCTACTGATAATTATTTACGTTCAAGAGGAAGGCTTACTAGAAGCCATTGAAAAAATAAGTAGTTATGAGGTACATGTTGATAATTCCCATTTTATGTTAAAATTTCCACTGAGAGATTATGGTAGATTTTATTATTTTACACTATTGTTTTGTCTTCCCATAAAGATTATGTATTCCTACTTATTGTTATCTGGATTTGGGAATTGAATGAATTGAGCTGGAATTGATCTAGACGACTCCTCCCTGAGAAATTGCTCTCATAGTATCAGAAGGCACTATGCAAGTTGTCAAGAGTCAAAAGCAATCAATAGTACTACCCACCTGTAAAGCTTATGAGTTACAACAACAACTGGCCTAGTAAGATACACTCAGTGGTTCAATAGTGACCTTTTTATCTTTGAGGTAGCTAACATCTGTTTAATTGGACTTAAGACCCACTCTATACAAGGAAATTCATGTCTGCTGCTATAAATATAGCTAGCTACCAGTGGCTGGATAGGAAAAACCACTACTGCTACATTTCTTAAACCAGTATAATTTTTAACTACATTCTAAATCTTATTCTTACACACAGAAGTAAATGTAGGTCTTACCCCTCATGAAAGGAGCTTCTCCAACATGCAGAGACCATTACAGAAATCCACAACTGGTCAAAATGTAGAGAATCATGGGGTGCCCATCTCTAATTCGTATCCCTCTTCACCTAAGGCACAGTATCATAACAAAAGAAGTAGTGGAAGGATTTTAAGTGCCAGAGGATCAGGATGCCTAATGATAGATATAATAGCTTCAAGACTTGACAGGGAAGGACGTTTCACCCATGAAATCTCAACAATATGGTTGTTTAAACAAGACCTAAAAAATGACAACAGTCAGCATGCCAATGTGGATGGAGGAAGTTTCACAAGTCCCCATCCCTAGATAAAGTGCTATGAGCAATCCATGACCATTGAAAGAAGGAGAATCAGTTCTCTTCAGGGACATGTCCCCCGATATGTTATCAAATCCCTACTACACTCTAATCATTCCTAAACACATGTATATAAGAGCAACTCTAAGTGGGGTAAGAAAGATGTGTGTGTGTGTGCGTGTGTGTGTGCGTGTGCGTGTGTGTGTGCATGTGCGTGTGCATGTGTGTGTGTGGGTGTGTGTGTGGTTTAACAACATTAAATAAGGAAGAGGTAATGAACTTGAGAGGATCTGGAAAGAAGACATGGGAGGAGTTAGCGAAGGCTCATGAAAATAATATATACAAATATAAAACTCAGATATGAAACTTTTAAAAATGCTTAAATTAAATGTACATTTGAATACTTTATAAGAGAGGATAAGATCAAAACTACAGAAAGGTACCATGTTCGTAATATTAAGGACGAGAAAGATAAACTTAATAAAATGCTTTGAGTTACAAAATCCAATTAAGATAGTTATTACTGAGGCTCCATCAAAGACCAAATCTAGGACAGACATGATCACAAAGGTCACATGAGTTATTAAAAACATTTAGGAGATTTAAGTGATTCTTAGAACAACCTTTAAGCTAAGTAAAATAACTTTGGGAGAACAGACTGAAACGTTGGTATCACAGAAGCCTAATAAGTACAAATTACCTCTAAGTGTAGTAAAGGGACATATTTTGAAAACAATTTTAAGGGAAACCATTGGTACATTAAACTCACTAGAGTGAAACAAAACATGCTTTCATGCCCTTCTGTGATGTGGCTGAGGATTTTGGTGCCAAAAAAAAAAAAGCAATTTCTATAGGTCAGAACCACAGACAATGAAGAATTGCCTGTAAATCTCCCCCCAGTAAGTAAAAAATGAAGCACAAATAAAGAAAAATTACTGTATAGAATTTGTGTTCAATAAAATTTAATTTTTGTATGTGGTGTTTGTATTATGTATTGCTATCTTGCCTGCATGGATATCTACATATTATATATATGGCTGGTGTCTTTGGAGGCAGGAAGAGGGTGTTGCATCACCTAAAAGTGGAGTTATGATAGTTGCAGTTGTCATTTGGTGCTGGAAATTGAACCAGGGTCCTCTGGATGGGCAGCTAGTGGTCTTAACTATTGAGCTGTTTCTTTATCCACTAGATTATAGAATTCTTATTGACCAGTGAGTAATTAAAGTTGATGCTTTCCTACTTTTAGAATGGATCTTTGTTCTATCTGTGTTCATTCGATGTTTAGAAGGGTGGAAAGTATGTCTTCAATTCTATTTCTTGTAATAATGAATAGCCCCTTGTAGACTTGATAGCATTTTCCATGATATTTAACTTTGAGTTTGATATATAATTTAGTGGTTTCTTAAAATCTTTTCTTAGAAAAATATACATTTGTTTAGCATGTAAGAGGAAGAAAAGTGGATTTTTACAATCACCAAGTTAAAATATGATCCACTCTGCATTTTTTTCTTAACGATTCATTTTTTTTTCAGTGAAAGCCTTTGTACATCCTTCCTTGTTCATATTTGACTTACCATGTCTCTTATGGCTTCATTTCTTATCTCAGTGATGTTGGGCTGGGCAATATGATTTACTTTACCCAATTGATTTGACTTTTAAGTAGAAACTTTAAGTGTCACCCAACAGATTCTTGCACTTTTTTTTATCGCTAAAATGATATTTTTATAACATGCTGTAGACAGAGGGTACTCTCTTTGTCTGGATGGAGAAAGCACAAAATAGAGTGACAACTGACCAATAGCTGAATAAAGTATGAAAGACAAATATTTGTTTTAGGACATTGAGATTTGGGGTGATTTATTTAACAGATAGGATGATTTCTTCTAAAGCTTCAATGAATACAGAAATGCCTTCAGATATATAGCAAAATGTATTGGAACAATGGATGAACAAATATATTAAGAATGAATAATACTGAGAGTGACAAATTTCTTCTTGTTAAATGAGCAGTAACTATCATACGTGAAAAAGAATCATACCAGCTGAATTTTTACCACATAGGAGTATGGAAAAATTGGGATTATGAAATGAACTATCTACAAAGGAAATTATAGAAGTAATTGCATTTATAATGGAACCAAGTAAAAAACTTAGATATGAGCTTTATTGAAGAAGTAGACCATACTTGTACACCAAAAGTTATAAAATTTTAATGTAAGAAATAGAAAACACAAGCAAATGGGAAGTCTCAAGTTCATGGATTAGAATACAAAATATCATTAAAATGTCCCAATTTCCCAAAGCAAGTTACAGATTCAATGCAAAGTTTATTATGAAAATCACAATAGTTTTTCTTGTGTGATTGTTATGAATGAGTAGGCATGGGGATGGGGATATAGCTCAGTTGGTAGTGTTGATGGCTGGGATCTCAGTGGTGTCCCATGACACCATGCCCATGGTTTTGTGCCTCAAACAAAGAATTGAGCAAGATACATGTTACTGGGAAATTAGAAATCCCTTTTTGCAAGATTTCAGTCTTGTTTATAAAAGAGTTGAAATATAGACTCAGAAGGAGCTTGAGGACAATTTTTCAAGAATTAGAGTGAAAAAAAAACCCCACAGGGCACACAATCTCTAAGCACTGAAGCAGCTGGGGAAAGGGAGAAGAAGAAAAGAAAAAGTCACCCCTTCTGAAATAGGATAAGCAATGGAAGTCTTCATACATATTTAGAAGGTAGGGAGGGGAGATAATCAGAGAAAATAGTGAAAAAGTTTAGAGTGTTCAAATAAACATGGTTAGGATTTTGGTCAGTATCTGAAGGTGATATAAAAAGGGCAAGAGAGGAGCTGGAGCGATGGCACAGAGATCAAGAGCAGTTGTTGCTCTTTTTAATGATCCGGTTTTGGTTTCCATAATCCACATGGTGGCTCACAACCATTTGTAACTCCAGTTTCAGGGGGATCCCATCCCTTCTTCTCGCCCTCCATGGGCCCAAGTATGTATGTGGTGCACATACATACATGTAGAGAAAATACTTATACTCATAAAATAATGTTTCAGAGATACTTGCACAGCTGTGTTCATTGTCATTCTATTCATAATAGCTAGAACATGGAAACAAGCTATATGTCCTTCAAGAGATGAATAGATAATGAAAATGTGATCCATATACACAATGGGCTATTATTTTGCTGTCAAGAAAAAATGAAATCATGAAATTTTCAGGTGAGTTGATGGAATTCAAAATTACTATATTGTGTGAGGTAACCAAGGCTCGGAATGAGAAACGTTTCATGTTTTTTCTCATCTTTGTTACCTAACTCCAAATATTCAGATGTCAGTATATAACTTCCAGTTATAGCAGAAACCAAGGAAATTGCAAAGGTGTTGGTGAGCTCTAGAGGGGAGAATGGCAGAGCACACATATTTGTAGATTTGATGAAAAAAATTGGGGAGAAGGGAGGATTTTAATTTGTAGAGTGGAAATGGAAGAAAGTACAGAAGTAGAGGTTGTGAAGAGGGATAAATAACACTAAGATGTTTGAAAATGCTATAGGGAACATAATTATTTAATTACAGATAAAAATTACCTAAAATTTTAGATAAAAATATGTTTATGTTGCATACACATACACACACAAACACACAGCATTTAAATAAAGTGACTCCCCTTGGAGTGATAATACTATCACCAAAAGCCATACAGTATCTCACAAAAACCCAGTACCAAAAATGTGAAAGCTCCTTTCAAGTTGTTGGTCAGGGGAATACAAGAGGATCTCAAAATAATATAGGCCATTGCAATTGCTCATAGGTGACTTCCAGAAGTTAAAGATAAGTCCCTGTTTTTGAAAGCACCACGCACTGTGAACCTAGGATTATGAGGAATCAAGTTGGATCTGAAATGAAAGCCTCGTCTGTAAGCACTAGCTTTCATAGTGCTTTCAGGTGTTATGCAAGCTTCCAAAGGATAAAGTTATCAATAGTCTTACCCACCTGTGACACCTATAAATAGCAACAATGACCAGCATAACAACACATTTCTAAAGGTGCAAAGTTGGCACTTACATCTTAGCAGTAACCAATAGCTGTCTTACTGGACTTAAGGCCTGCTCAGCAAGAAGGAAATCATATGTGGTATTGGAAACTCAGTGGATTACCTGTGGCAAGTATTGTCATCAATCTTAGAGGAAAGCCTACAATTGACATTTACCTAAACCAATGTAATTCCTAACTGTTGTTTATTTTTACACCAACAGAAAAGTGTAATCCTCACCCCTCATCAAGGAAATTTGTCTTTGCAACATAGACAAGACCATTAAGAAAACTACAAATCCTCAAAATACAGAGAACTGACTTCTGGTGCCCAAACAAGTTCATACACTTACAATGTAATCTCTGGACCTAAGACTCAGTGAACATTGAGGAAGAGGGGGTGGCAAGATTATAAGAGCCAGAGGGGCAGGATGTCTTCTGTGAGATTGTATGTATAGTTGTGTATTTCTAAGTGGAACACAATTAAAGAAGTGGTGCATTAAATGTGTATAACATTTTGGGTAGCATGTACATTGTAAAAATATTAGTCTTTTCTAGTGAACATAGGATATCTTTCCATTATGTGTGCCTTCTATAATATCTTATATCAATGTTTTCTACTGTGTAGTTTTTTTTAGGATACAGAATATATATCACCATATTCTTAAATAATTTACAATTTTATGTTGTCATAAATAGATAAATATTTTTGATTTCCTTTTCATATAGGTCATTACTTTTAAACATAAATTAAACTAGTTTCATGTTGATTTTTATGTCTTATAATTTTATGAAATTCATTTTATTAATTCTAATTTTAGTTATAGAAACTTTGTAGTTTTATAGTTGAAGAGATATGTCATCTGAAAATCAGAACAATGTTACATTCAACATTCTGATATAGATAGCTTTTATCACTTTATTAACTAATTTCTTATACTCTTGCACAATATTGAACAGAAATGTCAGAAAGAAACATCACTCTGATAAATGCAGGGCACAGTACTAATATGTGGTATAAACATGAATATTTAGAAGGCAGTATGACAACATGCCCATTTAGAAAAATAATAGTAGTGGGGTGTTCTCAAAGACCTATAATGTTCCCAGCTACAAGGTCTTGACAGGGTTACTTTTACAGATACTCATGAACTCACTACAGCTGTGGTTATTTACACATGTTGTACACAAGACTGGATCTTTGAACATTTCATTATGCATGTAGGAGGGGTCAACAGTCCTCACCAATTATCAGGGGAGAGGGTTCCATTCTCTTCATTGGCCTAACTAATGGTAAGTTGCCCTTGCTCCAGTGAACAAATTCCCACCTGTGCTTAGACAAGAAACTGTGGGTCACACATAAAAGAAGACAAGAAAGTAAGAGGGGGCAGGACTTATAGGTTCCAGTGGAAGAGAAGGAATGAGAGTAGGGAATGCGGAGTGAAAATGATGAAAACTCATTATATAAACAGGTGAAACTGTCAAACCATGAAATGAAGAAGGAAGATCACTGCTTTGTATCAACTAGTTTTCCTCTTCCAAATGGACAAAATAACAAATCAATCATGGCCTTTCTATATATACATAAAAATACTTTAATCTTACTTTTCTTCTCCATTTTTCAATCTAATTCCCAATCTTTTCTCGTTTCTCTTTTTATAATCCATGATAATCTGTCTTTTCTCCTATATTCCACCTATCAGAGAAAATAAGTTTGTTTGTGATTCCTGTCTGTGTCAATCTGGTATATTTCATTTAATACATGGATATCATAGGTAAGTAAGTCCATCCATTTTCCTATGAAATGGTATAATTTCATTATTTTTGGGGATGAACAATATTCCATTATTTTTGTCTATTAATCTGATGATGGGCCCCTAATATATTGTTAATAGTACAGCAATAACTATGCATCTACAGATATCTCCATGTAGTTCAATGGCATTGTGCTTTCTTTGTATTTATGAAGTCCTGGGTCCAATCCCAGAACCTTAATAAGAACGGAAAAAAAGGGTGAAAACAGAACAGACAGACAGACAGACAGACAGACACACACACACACACACACACACACACACACACACACACACACATACACAAAGAGGGGGAACTTTAAAAGTCTTAAGAAGTTGTGTATGAGAAAACGGCAACAACAGTTGTGACTAAGTCTTTCTAGAAATTGTTATTGAGAAGGCTTACTATTTATGGGAATACAGGGAGTGATTACATTAGTTCTTTATTGCATATAATTATACATAAAGATGTAGTCTTTGATAAAAGAAGAATAATAAATATGTGGTATTTTTTCTGATGGCAATAAAAGTTTTTTAGTCACAAAAATGAGAAGCATTATTTATTTTTTTAAATTTTTTCCTTGGACAATTCCTCTGTGTTGTAGGCTTTCTTGGCCTCTCTCATTGTTACTTTGTAATAGTGGGAAATGTGTTACCTTGTCTTACTCTTCATAAGGATTGTAGCTGACATGAGAAAAGCAGAATGAACTAATGCCAAGAGCATTTTTGTGGGACATTATAGTCTACAGAAATAGGGATCCAATGATTAAAGAAAAACTGTTTCAGTTTTTGATTCCTTCAAGAATGGTGTTCTGTGTGAAAGTATGACCATTCTAAAAGTTGTGGGATAATAATAATAATAGACAGAGAAAGCTCAGAGAAGCCTATTGGTACAGCATTTCTTCTTCCAAATATTTCAGGACACCTGTGAAATGAGTATCTTCTATGGAAAATAGAAAAGGATAACATTTCTAGGTTCTATGCATAAAAGTTGCTGAGCAATTCCAGCTTCTGTGACTTTTCACAGGAAAGAGGATTTATAGTTTCTACAACTCATATCAGGGGCAAAAAACAGCCAGAGATAAAAGGACAGAAAAAATATCAGAGAAACCTTGCTTCTAAGGTCTCCTAGTGTTGGAGATGGATATTTCCTTCCCACCCATGAGTTCTCAAATAACCAACATGAAGACTGAATATGAATTATAAATGCTTGATCAACAGCTCAGTCTTGTTACTACCTAATTCTTGCATTTTAAAATAACCCATATTTCTTATCTATGCTTTGTCATGTGGCTTGGTACCTTTTCTCACTATGGCATGTTCAACTTGCTTCTCTGTGCATCTGCTTGAGACTTTCCCAACTCTGCTCTTCTTCTTCCTAGAGTTCTCTGTGTCTGGCTGTTCCACCTATACTTCTTGTCTACCTACCAGCCTGTCAGCTTTTTATTAAACCAATCTTAGTGACAAATTGTCACAATGTACAAAAGAATTATTCCACAGTACAATGTCCTTTATTTAAGCCATTGTGTGATGGATACTTTGTGATGCCTTGTGTTTCTTTTTGTCATTTTATGTGTACAGGTGTTTTGTTTGCATCATGTGAGTGACTGTGCCATGTGTATGCATGGTGGTCACAGAAGACTATAGGAGTGTGTTAGATCCAATAGAATGGGAGTTACAACTGGTTGTAAACCACCATATAGGTTCATGGAATTAAATCTGGGTCCTCTGGAAGAGCAAACAGTGCTCTTATCTCCTGAGTCATTTCTACATCCCTGTGGTGTTTTCTTTTTAGCCTTAATACCCAACTCTCCTCAAGCGTGTCCTAATTTTTTCATTGACTTATTCTCTCTTTCTTTTCCTCTTTCCTTACATTTTTCTATCCTTTCTCCCTCTATTACATTTTACTCCTTATTTTTAATCCCTTCAATTCATTAATTAATTGATTTGTTTTACTTTTTTGACATAGAGTTTATATATAGATATCCCAGAGTGGCTTCAAACTGATGATCTGCCTATGTCAGCACACCATTATTGGAATTACTAATGTCTACAACCATGCATAACACTGTTTCCACAACATTTAAACTTCCACTTTGTCTAATCTAAACTATCAGGTGATAATAGCATAGTCACACTGAAGACCTCTCTTCTTACTCAGATTATGGCTACTGCACTCCACCCACCAGAAAATGAAAGTGGTATACTTTAACTACCATGTTTGTACATTATTGATTTATGGGATATAAATATGTCTGCTGCCTAATTTCAAGAATATGCACTTAGTGGGCAAAGTGAGACAGAGAATCTATGATAGGCAGTGAAGGAAGTTTTGTACAGAAAATGCATGATTAATGGACACTCAGAAATAGATGTGTGCACATATTTTTTTTGTTCACAGATCTCAGAAGAAATGAAACATTGTCCAAAACATCAAGGGAAATGAGAGAGGAGTTGGCATTGTCTCTGGGAATATATTGAGAATGGAAAGGAAGGTAAAAGCCATCCAATATTGGACATAAAACCTTTGGCAAACCAATAGCTCTAGAGGTGAGAATAAACTATAATGCAATGTGTTCTATGCTAAAATACCATGTACTTCATACAATATTAAATAAATACAGCTTCCTTTAACACTTACTTATTGATGATTATATATCCAATGAGGACAACGTGTAAGATTGTTCTTTGAAAATATATCATTTAAGCACTACCACTGCACATACAATTTTTTCTTCAAATGTGAACAGATGAAAAGAGGAATATTGGGGCTGGAGAGATGGCTCAGAGGTTAAGAGCACTGACTGTTCTTCCAGAGGTCCTGAGTTCAATTCCCAGCAACCACATGGTGGCTCACAACCATCTGTAACGAGATCTGGTGCCCTCTTCTGGCCTGCAGTCATACATGCTGTATACATAATAAATAAATAAATCTTAAAAAAAAAAAAAAAGAAAAGAGGAATATTTCCACATTTTTTTAAAAATGAAACTGATCAAGGCATGGAGATGCATATATATAATTCTATCACTTGGAAGGCAGGAACAGGGGGTTCTATATAATTTTGAGATCAACCTGGTCTATATAGTGAGATTCAAGCCATCCTGGTCTGCATGGTGAGCTCTAGATGAGCCAGGGTCACATAATGAGACCTGTCTGAAAAGAAATCTATCCACTCTGAAATGATATACCTAAACACTGAGTCACTTCATGAGGATTAAAGAAAGTTTTGCATGGCTGTATTTTACTCACACAAACTTTAACACAATTTCCAGAGTAATGGTGGTTGGGCTCAGAAAAGTAGTGACTCTTTATTTCATTCTTCATATGGAATTCAGCAATCCAACCAATTTTTATATTTTGTTTCTTTGAACATTGTCCTCTTTGGACTGCTTATTGTAGTCATACATTTTTCTGTATTTTATATTAGGCCTGGTTAAACTTTTTTCCACTTGTGAGATATTTTTACCAAAAACATTTATATGTAACACTGGCTCTATAAGTATGATGGTTAGTCTTGGTTGTCAACTTGATTGTATCTGGGATCAACTAAGCAAAACAGCTCCTAGTGGACTATGAAGGCATGTCATAGAATTAACTGACAAAAGAATAATGCCCACAATAGCCCAAATGTGAAGAGATCTAAGGAAAGAGCCATGCTTCTTTCCTGCCTTCTATCAATTATATAGGAACCCAACTTTCTCAGTCTTTTAATGTGTACTAAATACCAGTAGCTCTCCAGAAATCTCCTAGGCCTTCAGCACCAGATTAGGGTGTTTGAGTCATCTAGCCCCTTGCACTGAGTAACTACCTGAATCTTAGCCTCTCCAATGTGTTGACAACCACTGCTGGACTACTAAGCCATATCATGTAAACCAAAAAAATAAACTGCCTTTTTAGTATTTGTTTATACTATTGATTCTGTTTCTCTAGAGAGTCATGACTAATAAAATAAAAAATATGTATGCAATTCAATTTACTAATAATAAATCGCAAACAGATTTATTTTAAAATATTTCTTTCTCATACATAAAACTGTACCAACTGTACCATTTATTAAAGTAAATTTGCATCTTAATAGCATGCATATGCTTGTTTACTTTATATCAAGAATTAAATCTGGTTTCTCACCTATATTCTTATAAGCAATCATAATGAAACTCATAGAATTGCCTCATAACAGCAACAAAGTTGTGAAAGTAGAAGGGGAGGTTAGTTTGGAAGAGAAAAGAGATAAGAGGGAGTAGTTAGGGAACATAAATAAGCAATGGGTAAATATGATCAAAACACTTTACATAAGAATGAAGTATCATAATAAAAACTACTCTAGGTTGTAATTAATATGTGCTAATAGAAAACAAAATAAAAAATGGGGAGAGAGTTAATGAATGTTAACTTTAGAGCAACAAAAGACAAAGAAATCTATTGGACTTTGCATATACAAACCTGAGTATACAAACATCTAGTTTTCATTCTTACCCATTAAAATAGACAACTATGATTTCAAAGCTTTAACAAAGTAACTAATAGAATGTTATTATTGGATTATTCCAGCAATAAGGAAGTAGGCATTTCTACTTTCATAAAAGCAAACAAACAAAATCAATAGAGAGGCTAGAGAAAAAAATACTCATTGAGTTAAATCCTGGACAGAGAAAACATCTGGCTCCTTCTTTCAATTTGTTACGTCTCCCCTTTGCATAATTCTCCATATTCTTTTTCCAGTTCCCACTATCAAAGTTCATATCTCATATAATAACTCTCTATTGGAGCCACAAGTCCTGTTAGTATATAAATTTGGACAAAAGTTTGGGTATAGGGTAGAGTCTTTATCTCTTATGTGCAAGATCAGAAAATAATATAAAACTACTACTTACCAACAAACTATTTTATGCAGACACTCTGCTACCATTGAACCACTGAACCTCTCAGTAATCTGAAGTAATTATCTCATGTTACAGAGAGAGAATAAGTGTTCAACATAACATAGTGTACTCTCAAACCTGGAGGAACAGATTCTAACAGTTGAGAAAGTAACCTTGCCAAGTTTTATGGCCTGTTTTAGAGATGTGTTTATTCTACTAATTCTGCTTGTTTCCTGTGCTTCCAGAGACCAAGAAATGAGAGGTCAAATAGATTTTTTTCTGTTGCTTTCTCAAAGGTTAATGTGTAAACTTTGGGGATAGTATTTTTTTCAGTCTCTTCCCAATACACAAGCAGACTGCTAAAGATTTGAGTATGAGGTTCTTTTTGCATAAGAAATCGAGAATATTTAGAGTTTTTATTCCCACATAATGTTTAATAGATACTGCCCTCAATTTTAGAAACCCATAGGACTTAAGAGTACTCATTGGTTATGTAGACCCAAATTATGTATTCACATACCTCTCAACTTCTTTTTTCTGAATGTTACTTTTCTTTAACCTGAAGAAATCTCTTAAAAGATTTTTTAGCCTTTGAAAATGGAAGCATATATCCTTGCTAGAAGAGATTTCCAAAGAGATGTTCTTTTGCTAGAAATGTATTTTAGTCAAATAGGTTTGGAAGATGCTGCATTACATAGTCTTTTCTTGAAGATTCACAACATATATTAGCATATGAAAGACTAAATTTTTTCACAGATATATTCACTACTGTGCAGGCTATTTAGTATAATCTTCAGAGTGGGTCTATAAGAAGACCATGTCTTTATTCTCTTTTTATAATAGGGAACACCAACGCACAGGAAGATTAACTCATTGGTTCAAGGTCACATTTCTAATGATCACTGAATCTAGGAAAAAGGCAATGAAATATCAGAACATAAAAATTATTCTGTGAATAATCACAAATAATCTGTCAATAAACCATTCCAAGGCAATAGATACTATATATATTAACTTGTATAAGTAATAATATTAAAACACATTTAAGGTTTTTCTATAGCCTGTGTTTTTACAGTGATAAAACCTTTTTATTTAATATTTAATATTAAATCATAATATTTAATTCTCAAGATAATACATTAAGGTGGATGGAGAATATAATAAATTGGCTGGGGAACTAGACTAGAGGTTAAACAACTTTCCTAAGTGTTCACAACTGGTAATTGGCAGATTTGAAATTTAAAGTCTGAAGGAAAATAAAATAATCTGAGATTAAAGCATTACTAGATGAGATTTACTTGCATTTTAAACCACAGTGATACCCAAATGTAATATCTGGTCACCTCAGAATGGATCTGCAGAAGTACTTATGATTAGTGCAAAACAATTTAGAGTCAGAAGATTTTTTATATCCATTGAAAGACAATCAAAGAACAAAAGATCATATATGTACAAATAACTGGTAAAAATAATTTGTGATTATGTTAGGTAGGTAGCTATTCAGGCATTATCAGATGTGGAGACCATTGAGAATAGACAGCTCCTTCAACTTTGGACTCCACTTCCTATTTTCCTGAATGTTACACTAATTTTTTTTTAAAAGGGAAATTAACACAGTTCCCATCTTAAAATTTGAAATTCTATGTCAAAGAAAGGAAGTATCACAAGGCACACTTCTTGGGATTTAAATTAGCATATGAATGGGAATGGATAGCAGGGTTGTGTTGGAGTCCATTAAAGGAAAGTGATCTCCTCCTGGAAACAGGCTATTTTATAGATTCATTCTTTTTCTTTTCTTTACTTCTCTAAATGTACCTTTGCATGGATTTTGATCTAAAGAATTTTATCTCTGGCCCAGAGTGGAGACATGACATTCCAACCTGCCCAAAAGATTATAAAATTATAAAGAAATAAGATTATTTTGTCCCTTAAGTGTTACTCTAAATGAGCCTATCAACATCTGGATAGGAAAACTCTCTTCAAAAAGCTGTAACATCAAGAAATATATCTGAAGACATATTAAATAGATGGGAGGAATAATTATCCTCTTAAAGAGCAATGTCCCTCCCTCCATTTAGTTGCTTGCTGGTAAGCTTACACATTTTTTTGTAACTTATGTTTTCCTGATAATAGCGATCACACCATGAACTAAAGTAAGTCTTCATGAAATGCTGTATAGAAGACCTTCTCTTTATGTATGTTGGCTGACATCAAGGCTACTTATCTACTAAGGTACATCAGTAACCTTAGACAAGTTCTAAAAATCATCCTAAGGTGATTTTTTTGAGGACCAAGAGAGGTCCATTCCCAGTTATTTTCAAATCCACTAGTTTTTTATTTTTATTTTTCTCTCTTTTTTCCTTTTTCTTTTCTTTCTTTCTTTCTTTCTTTTTTTTTTTTTATTTTCCGGATACAAGATCTTATCACAGGCTAGCTTCAAATTCAAATGTAGCCAAGTATGATCTTGAATTCTTGATTTGCCTGCATTCATATTTCCAGTGCTGGGAGAAAATACAAGCAAATCAAGGAGACACAGAGACAGAGACAGAAAGACATAAATGAAGGTAGGAAGGAAGTCTATTCCTTCTAAGATCCTAATGATTAACCAAGGCTTGATTCTACACTCTACCAAAGTTCACTCTGGAAAACCAAGGAGTTTTTGGGGATTCCTTACAGAGCATTGGTGAGGCCATACTTACAGTAGTGTGTATGTTATTTATTATGCAGCACAGTTTTCTGAGCACGAGAAACATGAGGCACAACAAAACCTGTAAGAGTTTATTAAAGAAGAGTAAAGAGGGGGTGTGGAATAGGCCTACTGGATGTGAACTGTGTGGGAGAAGGAGCAGGGAAAAGGGTGGAATCTGCTTTTATAGGTCCCCTGAGCATGCACATATGGGCCTATTCAGCTATGCCATGCAGGCGCATGTGGTCACACTGCATGCAAATTACATAAGGCCCTGGGATGACAAAGCCTCTTGACTGGCTGCTGGACAGCACATGCGCAGTCATGTGGCTGGGAGAGTGGCTAGGAAACCTAACATCAGGCACTCCTCCCTGAACTGGCCACAACTGCAAAGTCTTACCCAGCAGGGTTGAAGGCTTCTCCATAGCCATACAGAAGGAGACCCTGCTATATAGTTTTCCCTGGCCTATATACAGACTAGAGGCCTTTCCCCCAGGCCATGTTCAGAGTTGACAGTTCATAGGGAACAGTTGGATTCTCAGACAGGATAGAGGAGTTATTAACCATCAATAAGTCCAGCTGGGATAGTTTTTTGCAGGGAGCACAGCCGAATACAGCAAAATGGCATTTGCTTGACTTGGAGGAGACATCCCAAAAACAATCTCCACCCCTTTCTCTGTCTCTTACATTATTTCTGATCACCTTTTCCACAATGGTTCCTGAGCCTTGGAGGGGTTGACATAGATGTGTAACTATATTTCTCTAGCTCCAGTGAGGGGACATGTTCTCATACCTTTCTATTCTCTCCTCCATCTCCAAAACATGGCAGTTTGGGAGCTTCAGTAGTGTCTATTTGACTATAAAACCACAAAAGAGGAGAAAACAAGAAATATTCTCTGAGCCCAACTGCATTAATAAGCTATGGGTATAAAACAAATACTTGGAAAACAGCATGGCCAGCAATCACATCCTTCCAACAATGTAATCACAGTGGCTTTTCGACTAGGGGCTGTGATTTCTCCCATCACTGGGATTTGTTGTGGCCTGGCACACCAGATATTGGTTCCACACCCTTGAAGCAGACTTTGAATCCAACTGGCAAACTGTTGGTTGTAGATATGCAACTCAGGGTACTATTTCCCAAGTGGCAATATCTTAGTCAGCATGCCCACCAACCCACATTTCATTAATCGGATCTGTTGGCAACAGTTCCCTTCACAGTGCCTCCAGGCACTATGAATGCCATTCAGTGTTTGTGTGTGTGTGTGTGGGGGGGTAGGGGTGGTGCTTCCATCTCAGTCTCAAATGGATTTTGTCCTCACCCATGCTCACAGCATGCAATATCTTCATCAATGGGGATTTACCATCCAGTTATGGCATACAACCATCAGCAGCACCAATAAATTTTCTAATTTGGGGTCCTCTGAGGCCTCCCTGGCCAACATTTCATAGTGGGGTAACCCACCACTGTTACTGGGCTTCTCAAATAGCAATTATACAGTTTCTTGGAGGGCCATCTTCCATCTGTATAGGTCCCTTCTGCACTTAAGGCCATTAAATATTACTTTAGCAAGCCATTCTTTCTCTTAGTTAACCATATCCCAATAGGGGTACAGGAGGTGGAAGTATCATTACAGATGATAGTCCTCAACTCAATTTGTACAACCATGTTCACTAAATGAGTACCACTTTCACTATCAATTCTATGTAGACAACTATACACAATGAGTTGTGCAATGCCCTTGATGGTAGACTCCCCTGTTACTTTCTTACAGGGAAAGACCTGTATAAGGTTTGTGGCAGTGTCTACAGAAGTGGGAATATACTTGCACACTTTACTGACTGGCATGGGCTCTATGTAATCTGCCTGCTAATTCCTCATGGGACAGGTTGAGTCATATACAAGTCTTCCATAGTATATATCCACCAAGGTTGTAAATGGAACAAGTTTCACAGGAATGGACTGAATGATACATATCAGAGTATTTTAACTGAATGCCAGCAGCTTTGGCTATTTTCCACCTGTCTGGCTCCTAGAATTTATATGAATCCCATGAGCCCCTTTTAGGTACCTGGAAGCAGATGTTCCTCACCTTGTTGATGGTATCAACATCCTGATTCCACATAAGACTCAAAAGATTATGGGCTGCTTCATGATAAACCACTAGGATCTCAATCTTCTGTTATACTTTATTGTCTATTTCTATATCTTTTGTCTCTACAATGGCAATCCCATTACTTGACAGTTTTCCCTCTCCCATTGGGCCATCCTTAAGTTCAGGCTTTTGAATGCTGCCTAATAGTCAGTACAAATGATCAGTACGAATCAGCTCAGCCTACTGGCTACTTTCTTATTCTCCTCTTTATAGCCTCCTAGTGCCCCTGCTCATTTCTATTGCAAACACTACCACTATCCACTCCTGTTTGGAGCCTGTGCTGCTACGCTCTACATAACAGGCATCAGCAGTAATGGAGAGTGTGTCCCTTCTAGCGTTTGATCAGGCTGGATAGGAGGGTCAATTATAGAAGTTGATGGGGGAGGTCCAATAGCTTGAAATATACTTAGACTTGGTGATTGGGCTTGTTGACAACTCCTGTTGCTACCATAAATATGCATGCCACCATTGCAGCATTTTGGGGGTCTTTTGCATGACTCCAGAAAGAGGCTTTGACAAAAGACCTTCAGTCTACAACTTTATTGGATATGCAGTTTTCATGGTAATGGAAGTGAAGCCAGTGATGGGGTTGACCTGTTGCAAGGCCTTACCTACCTCCAGCAATTGCCATTCAAGGTTTTTTACTCAGCTTCTGCACCTTTGATTGACTAAGACAAGAACCCTTTTGGGACAGTCAGCCCTGATGGTTGTGGAGGCCCCAGTCATAGCCCTCAGGCTCTGAATGACTTCTAGAAGAGACATTGGGTGGTTGGGTCACACCACTGTTTAGCCTGTTCTACAAGTATTTCAGCTTGCCCAAAGTCTTCTTGGGCTTTTCCTTCCCAAACCCACACAGCATCTCTTTTTATCAGATTATACAGAAGACAAGTGACCTGGGCTAGGTGGGACATAAAATTTTGCCAGTAGCCCAGGAGATTCAGGAATACCTGAATCTATTTTCATCCACAGGTACTGGCTGCTGCAATGTTGTTTTTTTCAATCAACTTATCAGGTATCATGCCTCAACTGACCACAATATTCCTCAAAATTTTATTGTCAAACTGGCCCCTTATGGGCTATACCTTATGGGGACTGAGTTCCCATTCCTGCTCCTTCAGGTGCAATTGTAAATCTCCTAAATGGGTTTCCAAGTCTTCAAAGCACTCAGACATTAGCATTACACCACCTATATAACTGAATGTTTTCATGGAGGGCAGACAGTGTAACTGGGCCAGATCCCTGGTCATCATCCTATGATAAATTGTGGGCTTGTGGAGATAATTTTGGAAAAGTACACTGAAGATCCCTATCATCCTTTCCGTGTGAATGTGAATTGTTCTTTTGACTTAATAGCTAAGGACATATTAAAAACACATTTAACAAGATCCACAGGTATGTAGAACAAACCCATTTTTACATTTTTCTTTATTAAGAAATTTTCTACTTACTCTACATACCACCCACAGATCCCCCCTCCTTCCTCCTCCCACCCCCCAGTCCTCTCTCCCAAGCCACGTCACATCCCCATATCCCCCAAATCAAGGTCTCCCATGGGGAGTCAGCAGAGCTGGGCACACTGAGCTTAGGCAGGTCCAAGTCCCTTCCCACTGCACCAAGGCTGTGCAAGGTATCACACCACAGGCACCAGATTCCCAGAAGCCTGCCCAAGCACCAGGGACAGATCCTGATTCCCCTGCCTGGGTGCCCCCCTAACAGTTTGAGCCAAACAATCATCTTCCATATCCAGAGGGCCTATTCCAGTCCCATGGGGGCTCCACAGCTACCAGTCCACAGTTCATGGGCTTCTACTAGTGTGGCACACACCTTTATTTTATTTTATTTTCTGGGGCAATATTTGGGACAACTGCATGGATGGGGAGCACTGCCCTACTTCCTAAAATTCACCATTCTCCAAACAGTACGAATGGTCTCTACTCTTTCTAGCTCCTGGATGGCTTCTATAATATTATCTTGACCCTCAGAAACCCTGTATGGTTTGATGTTCACAGCCCAACAGTGGGGTATAGTATGTATCCTTTTAGGGTGTCTGTGTTAGTCAGTGTTTAGTTGGTTTAGGGTGTGAAGAAACAGTATGACCATGGCAACTCTTATAAAGGAAAACATTTAACTGGGTCTGGCTTACAGTTTCAGAGGTTTAGTCCATTATTGTCATGGTGGGAAGCATGGCAGCATGCAGGCAAACATGGTGCTACAGAGGTAGCTGAGAGTTCTACATGAGGATTGGCAGGCAGCAGGAAGAAGCAGAGAGCCACTGAGGCTGGCTTGAGCTTCTGAAACCTCAAAGCCCACCCCCAGTGACACACTTCCTCCAACAAGTCCACATCTACTCCAACAAGTCCATATTTCCTAATCACTCTCAAGTAGTGATATTCCCTGACGACCAAGTACTCAAATAGATGAGCTTATGGGGGGGGCATTCCTATTCAAACCACTATACCATCCAAACATAGAATGTGCTCTCATAAGGAATAGGTATACACATTATACTCACAGGAAACAGGTAATTATTCATCCCCAGAATGAGATTTGTGTACTTTGCCCATATGATTTTTCTCTCCATATCTGTCTACCCCTACCTAGCCCTGATGTTTCTGGGGGTTAGTATGAATCAATGTCCATTATACGCTTCTATCCACCAGGGCCCAAGTAGTCTACATATTGGTAAGAGACCAAAATAATCAATTCAACATGAGGCCTCCATTTGCCCTGTATGGCTCTCACTATCACAGCTTTAGCCATCCCATCTGAGGAAATGCTCAGGAACTCCCACGCTGAGAGGCCTTTCCTCTTCAGCAGTGAAAGTGGTAGGAATCACGTTTACCTCTTATTTGCTCTTACTGGTAATTTAATGTTGAATTTCTGGTCTGGCTTTACGGCCCTCCACAGGCTCACCAACACAGCACTGGGTTGCCCATTAATTTCATCCTTAGAAACTCCTAAATAGTGCAGATCCAGCCACATCTGTTCCTGAGAGGCCTGGAGAGGCCCCTTTTCCTTACTCATTCCCCTGTCACTAACTCCTTTTCATCTTAGCACCCTTGTAACTCAGTTTACATGATGATCTAACTCATCCAGATCAACCAAAGCCTCTCCTGCTTCATAGATATCATGCTCTACTATGCAGGGTTCAGCACTGCCACCAAGGCTCCATGCATATCTTGAAGTCCTTGCTGAATCAGTTTCTTTCTTATTTCTTCTTTAAACACAGTCTAGTCTAGGCTAGGACATAAAGGAAATACCACTGAATTGGCCTTATAAATTATATTCTTGCCAGGACACCTAAATTTCAGGCTACAAAACCCAAAAGAGTAAGATGTGATTGCATAAAAGGAAAAAACTTCTGTATAACAACTCATAAATCAACAAAAGTCAAAGTAACTTAAAAAGTGAGAAACATAATTCCAAGACCCATATCTAATAAGGGGTTAATGTTCAAAGTTAATATAGAGTACTTCAAAATCATTTAGTGATAAACATAATCTAATTCTTATGAAAAATGAAAATTGGACAGAAGAAGGGAACAGAAATTTATCCAATAAATAAAGGAAAATTAGCAACAGACATATGTAATATGCATAATATTGCTAATCATCAATGAATATAAAGTAAAACCATTATGATATCATACACATGAAAAGATATTACCAAAATGAGGAAATAAAAAAATTGGTAAGAGTACAGGAAATGGGAATGCTGGTATAATTATGGAAAACAGTTTCATTAGGCCTCACCTTTATATATAATCTAGCCCCTCCCCAGGTCATATTCAGAGTTGACAGTTGGTCGGGAGTAGTTGGATACTCAGGTGGGGGAAAGGAAGTAAGCTATCAAAATAGAAATTCCTTGGAAATGAAATCACTATATTGTTGAGCTAGCTGCATTCCAAAATTCTTCATATCTTTATTAATAATAGCAAACTATAGAAGCAACCAAAATGCCTAGCCACAGACAAATAGATGAAAAAATGTGATACAGTTTTGTGCCATTTTGCAATATGGTACATTCTGAGAAATAAATCAACATTGGTAATTATGTAGTATTCATATAAAAACTAAGATGATTAACTGCAATAACATTATGGGATAATGGGATAAAACATCATAGATAAACACATATTGATGTAGGCCATGTATGAAACACACAGAATAAGTTAGACACTGAAAGAAATGCATTATGTGGTTTATCTGTGGAATAATTTCTAAAAGATCAAATAAATAGTGAAATTGTGAATACTCCTGGTTGGAGAGAGTGGTAGATACAGATATTTTGGTCATAGGCTACAACATAGCAAATAGATAAGGCAATCAATCTAGATCTAAAGCACCATGGAAACTAAAATTTAAAAATTTGTATTAGTTTTTGGAGTTTTTTAAGAGTAGATTTTAGTTGCTTTTGTCATGCCTTTAATCCCAGCACTCGGGAGGCAGAGTCAGGTAGATCTCTGTGAGTTCGAGACTAGCCTGCAGCCTGGTCTACAGAACAAGATCCAGGGCAGGCACCAAAACTGGACAGATAAACCCTGTTTTGAAAAAAAAAACATAAATATGTGAGATGATAGATATAATTAGATGTTTCAATATAGCAACCTTAGTATTTTCTATATATATTTCATACAATCATATTGTAAACTTCAAATATACACAGTAAAATTAACATTTCATAGTACAAATCACTTTGTACTTTGATAGCAAGAATGAAATATTTTTCAACAGAATCATAAAGATATTTTCATTCCATAGTTTAATTTGTCATTTTCTTGACTATGATCTTATGTCCTTTTAATAATACATTTATTTCAAGGAAGATAATTTTTTTTCCTAGAGATGGTTAGATTAAGAAAAGCATTGGAGGGGAAGCTTTATATACTCTTTCTTTGGAAATCAGCTTCTTAAAAACTGCTTGGCATTCAATTTAACTTTATTTAGTATTCATTTCACAAGTAGTTACTGGAGGATGAAATGTACATTTTCAAGTACACTTTATGAAATAGTTCACATATAGAGGTTTCTTTGTGTTTGGGAAAATAAAAATAGAACAATGAAAGACTTCATTTTAGTTCTTAGTGCCCAGCAGACATGTCAGATGTAGTAAAACAGTTTTAAAAGCTAATAATTCAAGCTTGCCATAAAAGTTTGTAGAGCAGAAATTGGTGCTACATATTGAATATTATTTTATCTTGACTTCTAATACTAAGCTGGTGATATGTTACTTATGTGTTTGTCCTTAGAATGCCATAGAAATGCAAATTAATATAGTTCTTCTTTCTTAGAGCATATATTAATGTTAGTACTTAGAGTGTTTATATGTATAACTCTTTAACAGGGAAAATAGTGAAAGATCAGCAAAGGAGTGAAATGTTATTAAATAATAGCAAGTAATCGTCTTTTATTTTTAAAATATATAGCCATAAACCTTGCTACTTGGTTATTTACCTACCATTTAATATGGGGGGGGAATTAATAGGAAATTCAGTGCTTAAATTGCTTTCAAGGTCCAGCTCTTATTGGCAGTGCCTGACAAAGACAGCACATATTTCCCCTAGACTCCTCCAGTTGATCGAATGGTACTGGGTTTGGATCAACAGAAACCATAATCCATCACTTGAAGTTGAAACCACTGTCATCTGGAAACATGTTCACACCACATTTTAGTATACAAATATATCAACAAACTGGAAACATAGTATAGTCTTAGCCAAATACTCATTGTCATATGGTTTCAAATATATGTGGTAAGTACTCCATCTTTCCTGCATTTGCATTGTATTTATTTAAACACTTAGCTTTTTAAAATATTCTGTTTTCAATTTTAATTATACACGTGCATGTGTCTATATGTCAGTATGTGTATGTCTTAGAGTTATTAATGCTGTTAGGAAATACCATGACCAAAAGCAAATTGGGGAGGATAAGGTTTATTTGGCTTACACTTCAACATCACTGTTCATCATTGGAGGAAGTCAATATGTGAAATCAAACAGGGCAGGAACCTAGAGACAGGAGTTGACCCAGAGATCATAGAGAAGTACTGCTTACTGGTTTATTCCCCATTGTTTGCCCAACCTGCTTTCTTATAGAACCTAGGCACCACCCACACATTGACTTGACCTTTCCATATCATTCACTAATAAGAAAATGTCCTACAGGCTTGCATATACCCCAATCTTCTGGAAGCATTTTCTCAACTGAGGCTCCCTCCTGTCCAATGACTCTACCAAGTGTCAAGTTGACACAAATGCAGCCAGCAAGTGTACAAGTGAGTACAGATGCATCTGGAAACCAGAGGTATCTGATATTCTTGAGCTGGAATTACAGTTGGTTATAAGCCATCTGGTATGGGACTCTAACTGGCTGGGAACCTAACTTTGGTCCTGTTTCAGTAGTATGCACTTTTAAAGTCTTTTAAAGTTTTAGAGTCATTCATTGTCTCTGATTTAAAATAATTATTAAAGCTGAGAACCTGCTTTTGGGGGATATTTATATTTTAAGAAGATTGGGTTTTCTGAAAAATTGATGAAATATTGCTTGGTAGCATTTAATTACTCATGGACATAGTACCAAATTTGATTCCGATAAAAAATAGTTTCTTGGATTAATTTAAATATATACTTCAAGATAAAGTGGCAAGCTGGTTGTTATATATGCAAGGTGATTAATAATCCTACAAAGACACTTTTTATTCTCACTGTGAGCTGTTACACTTTTTTGTTTTTGTTTTTGTTTTTTCTAGTAACATAAGAAAATGGTGACTTCTTGCATTGTTCAAATATAAGGAATTATTGACAAGCTACCTTCTGTGGCTATGTAAATTCACCATAGCTATGGACACAGGCAAATCAGCAAGAAGAGACATTGCCTACCATCATATGCTATCTTTTAAAAAAATTAAATGTACTCATGTAAAACTGATGCATATAAAACTGCATATTTAATTTTTACAAATTGGTAAATATGAATATAAGTGCATGGCCATTATATTATCAACAAAATCATGGGTAATAAGCATATGTGTCATCACACAATGCCCCATTTTAACTAAATGCATTAAGTCATCCAGATTTCTATATCACATTTACTGTATATAATTGAAATTTATACCTGTGTAATGCCTATCCTGCATTTCCTCTTCTATCAAGTTCTCTGGTGACTATTAATATATTCTTTGATTCTTTAAGTATTTCAGGCAAAGTATGAAAGTGGGACCATGAACCAGTTGTCCTTATGGGTCTTGTATATTTCACTTAGCATGATATCTCAATGTCCATCCTTATTGCTGTCTTATTGCTGCATTGTTGGAACATGTTCAAAAGAATGATACATTGAGGAACAGTGAGAGAGGCTCCAGGAAAAAAGGTAGAGGGCCTTTTATCTCCTGTGCATTTTGGTCCCTGAAATGTTCTCGGACATCATTTTGTGCCTCCTGTGACAAACATTTCCATTCAATTTATAAGACATGTTTATTCTTGATGAATGTCAGAACATAGCTATAGCAATCAACCTGGTCAGTGTACACTGTATCTGGATATGGCTTGCTGCCTTGCTTTCATGCTTTCCAAGATATAATCTATAGTACATTCCAGGCAATTGTGTTTCAATTGCTCTGTCCTGAGAAAGTTCTGAGAAATGACATATTTAGTATGCATTTACTGACCTTTATTTACATATTTTTTCTGATCATGTTTTTCTGAACTCAAACAACCTTCTCTATATCATTTATTTCTTTGCTTTATTTGTGTATAAAAGTACACTGAATCTGAAGTAAAGTTTTCCACAACATTAGATTTTAGTCCACCCCATTCTGTCAGGTCCTCAGATCCCAGTTCTAGCAGACAAAATCTGCACAGGATGGCAAAAAAGTTAGCCCTACATATGACAGGAGTTCCTCGTTTTATAAAATTGACTATTATTTCACTGCTTATACACACCACTATTTCTTTATCCATTGATTAATAGACAATAAAGTTCTTTCTGTATTGTTGTACTTTGAATAATAATAAGATAAACACAAAAGTGCATATTTGTTCTTGAGAATCTGAATACACATAACTGTGAGATCCTGACTACACATAAATTTTCAATATTGTCTCTAGCTCTGTAAAAAAAATGGTGCTTGCTTTTGAAAGAGTTATCACTGACTTTCTATATTCATCTGGACATTTAAACAATATATTATCTTCTTGTCCATGATTATGGGAGTCCTTCTTTTTATTTTTATCTTTACTTGCTTCCATTCACCCATGCTTTGCAGATAAGTATACAAAGGTTTCATTTCCTTGGATAAGTTTGCTCCTAAATATTTTGCTCTTCTTAACACTGCTATTTATAAATGGTATTGTTTTCCTTATGTAATTATATGCTCATGGTTAGTGCACATAAATTCAATGAGTTTTTTCAGTGGTGACTTTGTAGACTGTAACTTTGCTGAATTCATTCACTAGTTCTAACAAATTTGGGGTTTTGGCACATTTAAGGTCTTCTATACATAAAATTATTACATCTCCAAGCAGAAATAATTTTACTTCTTCTATAATTTAAATATAAAAGGACCTTAACATCACAAACCGGCAGTGATATGTAAACCCATACACATTGGTGAGAATGCGGAGAAAGAGATTTACTACAAAGTTTGTAGGAATGTGAAATCATACAGTAATTGTGGAAAACAGTAAAAGATTCCTCAAATATTAAAAATAGAAATTTTACTTATGAGCTTTAAAAAATTAAAATCAGTGTGTTGAGATATTCAAATTAAAAATTGCTTGCACAGTTTTTGAAACAATATTCAAGGTGTAGTTACTACAGGGATAAAATATATCAACAGATGGAAAAGAAATTGTTCACTTTACATGTTGTGAGACAAAATTCTTCTTTAACAAAGAAAAAAATCTTTCAATTTGCAACATAGATGTTTATAGGACATAGTGCTAAGTGAAATAATCCAAAAACAAAAAGAAAGATTGAACATTCCCATTCTAAAATTCAAGATCTAAAATGCATCAAAGCTTGAAATACCTTGAGTGCTGACATTATTTTTAAAAAGTACAAAATTTTACACCTGATATCATATGAATTCATAATCAAAATTCAGGCACATTAAAATACTATGTAAAATTAATTTTAAACTATGATATTAGGCATTACATATAACACTTAATGAATTTCTTATTTACACTTGGAGTTAATCTTTAGGATACTATATTATGTTTTCAAATATTTCAAACCCTAAAGGGTCACTAACTCAAGATGCTTCTGATCAAAAGTACTTTTGGAAATAACATTCAGCCTGTGTTCTATGACTTGACTTATATATTCAATCTAAAACAACAGCAAAAAATAGATCAAATTCAGAAAAAAGAATAGAATTATGATAATCAGAGGCTGTGTTTGGGTGGAATAAATGGACAGATGCTGAACAAAGGATAAAATCTTGGGATGGAGAGATGGCTCAGCCATTGAAAGTATTTGCTGCTCTTTCAGAGGACCCATGTTCAATTCCCAGCACCCACATAGAGGATGGACCACTGCTGTCTGTAAGTCTAGTTCCAGCAAACCAGTGCTCTCTTCCAACTTCTGCAAGCACCAGGCATGTACATGGTGCAGAAACACATTCAGGCAAAACATCCATACACAGAAAAATAGATTAATTAATTAACTAAAAAGAATCTGTAGCTATAAGTTGAATAGGTTATGGAGATATAATGTATAGCATGTCGACAATATTTACAATGTGTTAGACAATGATTGTGGGAATCTTGTCACAGAATTATACAAATATCAAAATATGATGCTATAAATTTTAAATGTCTACAATTTTTGTTAATTATGTGAAATAGAGTTGAAAAAGCCACAATCTTATGATCCAGCAATGTATCTGTGTAATTCCAGAGAAATGAAGTTATATGCACACAAAACTTATATGTATATATTTATACTAAATTTATTTGCAATACTCCCAAAATGAGGAAAAATGCAAATATTTTCAAAAGGCTAATGATTAAATATTTTAGTGTAGTGGGTAGCCATTCAGCTTTGATCTGGAAATTCCAACCCCCATTGAGGCTTAGGTAACTGCCATGCATACAAGGCAGGGCCAAGATGCACCACCTCTCTTGGTTCCTGGACCCTGGACGCTGGAGGTAGACTGAGCAGAGTGCTCCAGAGGACACGCCGGACTGCGCTACGTCTTTCCCAGACCCTGCAACCTACCTATCCCTTCATTTGTAAGTTACGCCACTAAATAAACCTCTCTTTGAACTACGTGGAGTGGCTTTAATAATTTCACCAATATCTTAGTCTTATTATGGAATATGTCTCAATAAAAGCACAAAAAATAAACTATTGATATACAGAACTTGGATGGACATATGCTGAATTCAAAAGACCAATATGGACATACACTATATGATATTATTTATATATTATTATTGAAATGACAAAATTAAAGAAATGGTGACTAAATACTTTTATTCATAAGAATGGGGAGGAGTGGATCTGTGATAGTTACAAGATGCATATGGCTAATGAAATAAAATGTTAAAAACAAAGTTTCAGCAAGACACTATATTTGCAAAACAGTACTTTAATGAGAGGAGATTTTCTAAATTACTTTAGTTTCCTTCAGATGAAGAAACAGGATTGAAGGCCAGATCTTTAAGTCTCGTATTAAGATGATATATGATAATCGAAAAGAAATTAAATTTGTAATTTGTCTGATGTTGAGACACTGAGAAATAAGAGAGACCAGATAGGCTGATGTCATAATTTCTCATCTCCCACATTTGTCATACAGAAAGGGGTTCATGATAACAAGTGAAGAGAATTACAGTAGGTAAAATGAATGATCTCAGTTCTTCATACACCCTTGCATCCATGCTTTTTCCATATGCTCATTGTGAACAGAGTGAATTTCTCTGTCTTTAGACTCTAGTGTTGGCCAGTGGATTTGGTATATTTTCCATAGTTTTTGTTTTCCCTATCATTCTTCCTTCTACCAACATGAGACGTTTTATGAGGTAACCCACTCGGTCAAAGGGGATGAAAAATACATAAAATAAAATAATGCTGCTAATCAAGAACAGTGGATAGGAAACAAACCTTCCAAAGCAGCCACATACTAAAGAAATAAGCAATTGATGCAATCCCAAGCAAGGTTATGATAGATAATTTTGCTTTGTGCCACTTATATTTATAAAGCAGTGTCTAGTTGATAGAATAAATCAGAAGGCAGTATGGAGACAATAACAATTTGGGAGCATTAACATGAAATAAAAATTATTTAAAATCAGTTGAAGAAGGAGACTGGTTTAAATTTCTTTGGCTCCCACATAACATAAATTCTAACAAATTCTAAGCTAGGCATAAATGTAAACAAACTCTATAAATATCTATGATGTCCAAAAGAATCAAGATTCCTCTCAGGGAACCAGCCTGTAGCACTAATATACAAAGGGGACCAGATAATGTACTATACCAATCGCAGAGTTATTCATGTTTCTTTTAGGAAGAACATAGTTGAGCAGACAAATGGTATGACCCAAGATACCAGAGAACAATGAAGATAAATAACCACAGATATAAAGGTTAAGGACTGCAATGTATTGTTTTCTTCTCTACCTCTTATGGTCTCTTAGTTTACATCTCTACTGTATTAGTACAGGTTTTCCAGCCAAACTATGTATGTAGAGACATGTTATTAAAGTGCAATTGTTCTCATATACTACTTACTACAGAGGTTAAAACCAGCATTTGTGGAGTGTTTACCATATACTAGACACAATTCTAATAATTTTTTATATGCACAATGCTATTTAATCTTTACTGGAGACCATATTAAGCAGATATCATTGTTCAGTTATACATGTGAAGAAACTAAAAGCAAGTACGGTAAATGGCATATGAACTCTGTATCTAGAATATTTATTCAAATCAATATAGTATACTGCCATTTTAGAGAGGTATTCATGACAGAAATGAAGACTATTTGAAAAGTAAGCAATTTCCCATAAGGCAAAATAAGATCAGATTATTTTTAATTTATATTAACAGGTAAATAACTTATGAAAAGAAATATATTAGCTATAAACAAAAGAAAAAAATTTTCATTTTCAGGACATTTATTTGTAGTATGATTAAATTGTTACTACATGCTACTATATTGAGAGCTTTCATCAACATTTGAGAAATGATTAGTTCTTAAATAATATTTATTTTGGTTTTTAATCAGGCTTATTCTCTGTTAGTCATTCACTCAGTTTTGACTGAATTATGTCTTTGTTAACTTGAGATTTGACTTAAAATTTTATAATGCTGAGAAAAATAATAAAAGATTCCTAGATAAACAACATGAGTATTTTTTCAAAAACTAAATAATATTAGTCTTCAGAATATATAAATAAAGAAGGCTTTTGTCATATTAGGAAACACAGTGTATCAGCACATAATTTTATTTCTCATAGTGCCAAGGGTTGAAAACATCACAAAAAGTAGTAAGGATATTAAGGGCAATTAACATAAGAATGTGGAGGGGCAATGAAAAAGACTATGAAACAGTTAACTATTATGTTAATAAGACTATTCAACTTTATTCAAAATCAAATTATCTCATGTGGAAATAATCATATGCCATGTATTGGTATAATTTCTGTTTTTGACATAGGCTATGCAGCCAAGGATGATGTTGAATTTCTTATTTCCCTTCCTCCACTGCCTGAGTGCTAGGATAGCACATGTACCACCCAGTTTATGGACTACTGGGTATTAAACCCAGAGCCTTCTACATACTAGGCAAGTACTATACAAAGTGAGGTATATGCCTTGTCCCTGTGACATACCATATTAATCAATCAAAATCAAAATTACCATTATCAAAAATTTTGGCCAATGATAGGTAATAAAGACTCTCCTTTACTGGTGATTAGACATAATTTCAAAGTATTATTAAAAAATAAGCATAAGGGTTCTCATTTAAACATTCTCTAACCTAGAAAACAATAAAAATTTAAAAGTTACAATGCCCAAAATGAAACAAAGATAAATAAATTATATTTCATCCATGTAGCTAGGTACTCTGGAAGAACTAACAAACACAGCATGTTTTTCTAATGAACTAAAATGTGGTCATAAATTTCTAAGTAAGAAAAACAGACACTTTAACTGTGTTTATAATAGTGCTTTACAATATGTGTATACATATGAATATGTAAATTAAAGTATTTTGTAATACATACAAAAGTGCCTACATCTTGATGGTGGTATTATAAAAATAGAACACAGTTGAATGTATGCAAATGAGCTTTAGCTTTTAATTGTCATTTCACACGATCTTAATTGGTAGACATCACGTTACATCAAAATTGAGTACTATTTAATACTTAAAGTCTGAATCATACATTAGTGATCACATACAAATCACAAGATGATACTTTTTAGTCTCTCACTCAGGAAATTATTTTTATGGACATAGTTGAAGCATAGAAAATGATAGATGGATGTGAACAGTGAATGGAGATTCCAGGTGCTAATGGGAAGTAAATTAATAGCTTTCTTCCATACTCTGGTGATTCTCCTTTGAGATGTGGTTTCTTATCCAATTTCCACTAACATTTAAAAAATTGATACTCAGATCTGATAGCTATAAAATGTCAAATAATATATTCAGAAATTTAAGATTAGGGTTTTTTTTTTCCACAGTGAGCTGAGGCAGAAATGAAACTCAATACGGGCATTTCTGAAAATCCGTTTATAAAAATAAGAATAAAAACAATATTTTCTAGAATATGTCCAGTTCTTTTCACTGATATCTATATGCTAATGGTGAAGTAGGAAAGGTTTAAGGCTTCACCAGTGCTCTTATGTTGTATTTTTAGTAAACAATATTCTAATTCACACGGTACAGGTTTAGTAAGGAAAAAATAATACTCATTTTAGGATAAAGAAATTAAAGATGTGGCTAAGCATATTCTCTAAGGAAGATAGGCTATCAGTTTTGTTTATAAATAGATGTTGCTTGAGCAGTGTGCTCATAATAGTGGCAACTTTCTAAGGCAATTCACTTAGTTGGTTTTGGGAATGGGCAGAATGAAAGTGATCCATAAACATTGGTGGAGGAGTACAAAGATTAGCAAATTTTCCTTCTTAAGAATCTTATTTGTGCCGGGCGGTGGTGGCGCACGCCTTTAATCCCAGCACTCGGGAGGCAGAGCCAGGCGGATCTCTGTGAGTTCGAGGCCAGCCTGGTCTCCCAAGCGAGTTCCAGGAAAGGCGCAAAGCTACACAGAAAAACCCTGTCTCGAAAAACCAAAAAAAAAAAAAAAAGAATCTTATTTGTATCATTAACAAAAAAATTTAAAAAATCAATTCATTTACTATATAACCTTATATGTGTGTTTTCCTCCTTAAGAAAAATAAACCATTATTGTTACTATAAGTAACATTATTATAGCCATATAACTTATTACCCATAACAGGAACATTCTCTGGTTCTGGATTCTTTCCAGCATTTATTTACTGTTCTTCTTGCTATAATAAATACTGTAGTGATCCAATATTTTTTGTTGAGTGTGGATAACTGTATCTACGTAGACTAAAACAATACGTTGCACACAATAATCTTACAATCTTCTTTGTGTTAGTTTGCTTTGGTGTACTTTTTCTAATTCTGTCATTAGTGTGGATAGAAATAAAATAATTAATGTGGCTACTTTAGAGCTCATTTTAGGATGAGTGAATCTTTGCTTAGAACATTTTCGTAATCCTTGAGACAGACATAATGAGTGAATACTTAAGATCGAAATACTAGAAGGCTTCTGAATTGGTATGTATGTAGCTTTCATTTAAGTAGTCCATAAATTTTAAACTATTTTCTTCTTTATTTATATACGAATAAAATGACAATTTTTTTCATTATTTATATTAGAAAATCAGTAGGAGTTTCAATTGTATTGGAAGTCAAATAATATTGTCCATTGCATTACGACAGCTTTCAAGTTTGATTCAGATAAAGGTTTATCATTGAACAAAAGTTCTTGAGAAAATTATGTCAGAATTATTAGGACTTGACCATATGCAAATAAAAATTGTATTTTATTGATGACTACTAAAATATAAGTATCAAAGAAATATTTTAAACATCAGTCTAGTTATTACTGGGTACCCTTGTCAGTTTTTATCACATTACAAATATTATATAATAGGATAGAAAGGCATTTTTACCAAGTGTTGATAATGAATTCATGATGCAGAATTTTACATGCACAATCAATGAACTGGACACAAACATGAAACTGACTATTAATTTTTATTATGCAAATAGTTCACTAAAGTGACTATCTCCCTGCCTGTGTTTCTCATTTTAATACTGACAACTTCCCTGGAAGAAAATGCATACCAAGCATTAGATTCACTGTTCAGAGAATTTAAAACTCCAGAGGGCCCTGTTAAATTCAACTTTATGTTGGCATAAGTATCTGCAATTGTGTCAGTAATTTACATTGACAGAGAACTGAAGTACTCATTTCTTTCTCATTTTTCTTTTTTTTTCTTCTTCTGCCCTTGAATGAATAAAGCTGCTTAGTCAGAATAAGAAATTAAATAGAATAGGACTTTTTGTCATTTATTCAAATATCTTATATTAGTCTTAATTTGAAACTGAAATTGTGGAATACATGCATCTTATTGCCTCTAGAGATATTGCTTTTATAGACAGAATGTAGCTTCAAGAAAATATAATATATATACATTTTTAGATATCTTAAACATGTAGTATGGAAAATTTAAAGATGATACATCGGGAAGGGAAGCCATCAGGAGCTATAAATGAAATGAAGAGGAAAAAGATTCAAGAGATTATTAAATTTTTATTACACGATTCTAATTAGCAAAGTTATAGTTCTGGGATGAATTTTTGGAATTATATGGACTTTTTTTTCCAATTGATAAGATTGTCCTTAATGCTCAGTGACAAGGACAATGACAGAAATTTTTATGCAGCTGTACAGAGAGAACATATTTTGAAAAGTGTATCTTGAGACCACTTAATTCAAGAAACTCTAATTGTACTCAATATTTTTGACAGAATTACTTGAGTAAAAATGGTTACAACTATTTAAAACTGAATATTGTCATCTATGGCAAGAAATTCCTTTCAAAGGGCTTAAGGTACATTTGTACATGGGAAAACTGTTAATTGTACTTTTTGCTAAATTTCATGGATTGCTTCCTCATGTTTCTTTCCTTTCAGCATCTGAAACCCTTCTATAATGATGGGCAGCAGAGGCTTTATGTGATTAAATTTCCATAACCTTTCCAAACAGTACAACCAACTAGAGACCATGTGTTCAAATAAATGAGCCCATGGGAGACATTTCTCATTCTGACTACAACAGAAAAAAAGAGGAAAAAAGAAAGGAAGAAAAGGAGGAAGGAAGGAAGGAAGGAAGGGAGGGAGGGAGGGAGGGAAGGAGGGAAACGCTCTAGTTCTGACACAGAGAACTATAAGGAATACAACACAAGGCTGCTGAGTTTTAGTTCAGTGGTAGAGTGCTTGCCTCACCTAACAAGGTCCTGAGTTCCAACCCTAGCAATACACACACACACACACACACACACACACACACACACACACACACACACGACCTTACTTGGGACAAAGGGGCAAAATCTAAGTTATTAAGGAGAAATTTACATATATAAAATCCTAGTAGAAAATCACTAGATATTCTAAATACAACAATACAATATAGAAAATGAGGTGTAAGCACCATGTGTAGAAGAAATACATTCAAATATCAAATGCAAATAATTTTCCACATAGAAGACTATAGCAAAACAAAATAAGAATCAAGCATAAGACTATGTCACTAAGAATTTATTTTCTACATATTATTTCTATGAAAATTTCTCTTTGAAAATAAAAATTTTATACACTAGTTATAGAAAATGCATAGGATATAAGAAACAAGGAACAACCAGGGGGTGGTGGCACATGCCTTTAATCCCAGCACTCGGGAGGCAGAGGCAGGCAGATCTTTGTGAGTTCGAGGCCAGCCTGGTATACAGAGCTAGATCCAGGAAAGGCACAAAGCTACGCAGAGAAACCCTGTCTTGAAAAACAAAAAAACAAAAAAACAAACAAACAAACAAAAGAAACAAGGAACATATGTATGGAATGTAATTAAAGAATTTCTCACATGATGACTGCAGCAAACCTATGGAATAAAGAGTCAGGAATGAGACAGAAGGAAAATACAAGAGGAAGAGCTTATTGAGGGAAAGAAAATTTTCCAGCTGTCACATTTTAAAATTGTATTTGTTGAGGGTGTGTATGTGTGTGGGGGGGGCCACATTCACACTAAAGGCTTGCAATGTAAAGGCCTCAGTGTGAGTGTGGAGATCACAAAACAACTTTCAAGAATTAATCCTCTTCCTCCATGGGTTCCAGCCAATAATCTCAGGGCACTAGGCTTAGTATTTAGCTCTATTACCTGCTGAGCCATCTCATGGACACATTTATATTTTATTAGAAAAAAATGTATGTAGATAACTACAAATCCAGGGGGGTATATAAAAATAATTATGGGTATATATAGAATAGTATAAACACTTGTAAGAATTAAAAAAGGAAAATAATACAATCTTATCATATTATTTATCCACAATTTGCTTTCATGAGGAACATAATGGGAGAATTCTCTTTATATTTTAATTAAAATTACTACATAAAGCATCAGAAGAGTATTTTAACTGTCCTTGTTGATCTAAAAGTTATTAAATATTTTCACATCATGTATAAAATTATATATAGTAAATATTACATGTGACAAATTATACATATTCAATTCATGTAGAAAATAAATAAAGAACTTGGAATTTTAAATGTGTAACAATTCCTGTTGAGTTTTCTTTCTTTTTTTTTTTTTTTTTTTTTTGGTTTTTTGAGACAAGATTTCTCTGTGTAGCTTTGCGCCTTTCCTGGAAATCGCTTTGGAGACCAGGCTGGCCTCAAACTCACAGAGATCCGCTTGGCTCTGCCTTCCGAGTGCTGGGATTAAAGGCGTGTGCCACCACCGCCCGGCCCTGTTGTGTTTTCTTGTGGCAAATGTTCTTAGGCTTTGTCTTTGTAATTACAATATGCATTAGAAGATAGCTTTGGAGATTAATCCCCATAATAATAATCCATTTTGCCCACACTGCCACATCTTACAAATATCTCAGAAATATACTAAAAAGCAAAATAAATTCACATAAAGTTAACAATGTCATATGATTTTTTGAAGTTTTATTTTATATTTTATTCCATATATACATTCTGGTTAAATCCTTTTTCCTCACCCAACTTCTCCCAGATCTTCCCATCTCCCCACCCACCCAAGTGCAGTTTTCTTTTTCAAAGAAAGAAAGAGAGAGAGAGAGAGAGAGAGAGAGAGAGAGAGAGACAGAGAGAGAGACAGAGACAGAGAGAGAGAGAGAAAGAAAGAAAGAAAGAAAGAAAGAAAGAAAGAAAGAAAGAAAGAAAGAAAGAAAGAAAGAAAGAAAGACTAAAATCACAACAAACTAAAAAATAGAAAATCAATAAGACACACACAAATTCAACTCAAAACAAATAGCTTACAAAAACAAAGGTCAGTTTTGATTGGCTAACTATTCTTCGGCATAGACGCTGCCCTGAATGGGGTTTATTTATATAACCATGGACATTCTACTGGGAAAAATTCAGCTTTCCCTTTGCCAGCAGGTATCAATCTTAAGCAATTTCTTGGTTAAGAATGGAACTTTCGCAGGGCAGTGGTGGCGCACGCCTTTAATCCCAGCACTTGGAAGGCAGATCCACGCATATCTCTGTGAGTTCAAGGCCAACCTGGGCTACAGAGAGTTCCAGGAAAGGCACAAAGCTACACAGAGAAACCCTGTCTCGAAAAACCAAAAAAAAAAAAAAAAAAAAGATTGGAACTTTGTGTTCACTTCCCCTTTTCGGTGCTAGGATTTTGTCTGGTTTGAGCTGGTGTAGGGTATAGGTCTTGAGCATATATCATCACAGTCTGTGTGAGTTCATAATTATCATTTCTGTTGTGTCTGGAGGATGTTGTTTTTTAAGAGTCATCACTTTTGACTCTTACAATCTTTGAATATTGATAATATTGTTCTACCATCTACACAGGGATATTTTGGAAAACAAATTCAAATATATTGATACTACTTTAAAAACGAAAGATTAGAGTATATTTGGGGCTATTATCAACAAGATAAGATAATGATTATGAGTATGCAGAGAAAAGGGAATCCTTGTACACTGCTAGTGAGAATAAAAAATGCTATAGTCATTACAGAAAATAGTATGATAATTCCAAAGAAGTTAAGAACTATATATGAGCCAACAATTCTTTTTCTGTAGATGTTAACAACGTAAATAAAATCAACACCTTGTAGAGATATCTATACTCCTGCCTTCATTGCAATATGACACATAATAACCAAGGTATAGGAGGGTAAATGTTCTGTAAGGATGAGTTGATAATGAAATCATGTTACATTCATATATTTATAGATTTTTTAAATGATGGAAAGCCTACCATCCTAATAATGTGGACTAAAGTGGAGGATATTATGTTTAACAAATTCACAGAACAAAACATTTCATGAGCTCACTTGTCATATTTTAAAAATCTGTATACACAGAAACAACAAATACAATTGATTATCAGAGATCAACTGTAATAGATCAAAAGATTCAAAATTTCAGTTATTTATGATGAATGACCAGAGATCTAAGATACAACTCAATGACTGCAGATAACATTATAAAGGAATGGAAATATAGTTAAATAGTAGAGAGCTTGCCTGGGTAAGATACTCTGGGTTTGATCTGAGCAGAAAAAAAAAATTATGCTGGAAATTTCCAAAAACAGTATATTTCAAGGGGGAAAAATTCACTCATGTGAGGAGAGATTGTGTATGTAATTTTCTTTAGTATAGGCATCAATTAATGATATATACATATAAAAGCATTTAATTATACAGCAGCTACGTAGCAGTTTCCTCTAAGATTAAATCCTTACATTTTAGGGGTGAGATTATTAAGACACAGGATATTTACAAGAAGGTAAAATAATAGGATGTTTTAAAATTAGGTGAACCATTTCATCCTGCAGAGAAGCTCACTAAACTCAAGAAGTTAACAATTCAAAATAGTTTCAGGAAGTCCATAAAACAAACCAGATACATGAGGCTGGTCCCTCCTCAAGTATATAATAAACAGTAAGGATTGCTAAGAGACATTCTCATACAAGCTGAGGTGCCTAGAAATGATTCAGACCAGCTGAGCAATCTGGAAGAAAAAGAATGAACTAAACTCCTATTTCCTATCAGTTTCAAAAGTCAGCTCTGGAAGAAGTTAAAAGTGCATAAGCACATGATATGGAATGGAAACAGGGTTAGAGGGATATACAAACACAAGGAAAATGAAAGCAGGTGAAAAAATACATAAGTAAAAATAATTGATTTTGGTCACCTGTGTGGTTTTAAGCACCCAGCAGGAAAGTATAGCCAGGCAGCAGGACGATTGGCCTGGTTCTTCTGGGTCAAGGATTGTACTCCCTAAATATTTGACTTAAAACTGTATAAAATGTTGTTTAGGCAACTATTTCTCATTAATGATTTTCTTATTGATAAGAAAAATGCTTGACACATGATAGAAAATTATCTATCTCAACTGACTATTACAGGGCCTATCTACAGCCAAGGGAGACAGTCCCACTATTGTTTGAATCTAAAAATTAAACTATTAAATTTCTTCTCCCTCTCCTCTAGAAGCTATCCTAAAGGGATTTCACACTGCACCTCTAGACCACTCCAACAGCTAAATCAAATGCTTTCTTCATCACTATTGGGACCAGCCTTGGACGGATTGCTCTATGTGGGACTTTCTTCTGAATGGTCACCCTACTCTGGACTATACTGGAGTGGACTCTTGAATTTTCTTCTCCACTCCCTTTCTCTGCTTCTATAGATGTACCTGAAGATGGACCCATAGATGCATTGCCCAAGAGAATCATGCCAAAACATCCCAGTCCACCCAGCCCTGGGAGCACAAGTGTCCCCTCTGTCTTAGACCAATAGTCCCTAAACTCAGCCCCGTCTCAAAATGACTCAACTAATATATTCATTGCCCTAAAAATGGACAGCAGTATGTGTCAGCCCCTGAAATGGGGGACTGAATCAGGGTTAGAGGGACATAGGTAGATGAGGAAAATAAAAGTCAGCTTCCTTAAATAGCTGCTTCTTGTTCCAGAATATGTTTCACAGAGAAACAGTGGGAAGATATGATGCTAGTTATCTAAACAAGACCAACAGTGAGGAGGGAAGGACCCAGGAGCCCTATAAAATACCTAACCCAGCATCTGTTTAACTGAATTTTAGCTGATTTCCAGCCTTAGGCTTCTCCCATTCTGAATGTGTAAAATTGTTATCTTTCCTTTCTTCGTGGCATAATGAATTATCGCATCGGGCTCAGCAGTTAATAACACTAGCTGCTCTTACAGAGGATCCCAGTTTGATTCCTAGCACCCATATGCAGTTCACAACTATCTGGAACTCCACTTTTAGGGGATCCAATCCCTTTTCTGTCCTCTCTGGATGCCAGACTTACAATGGTATAACAGACATACATGCATACAAGAGATAAGTATATATGAAATATATGTTTTGTTTTAAATTTTTTTAAATACAAAGGAGAGCTACAGTCTATGTCTCGATTTTAGAGCACTTGCCTGAGACCATGGATTCCCTAATTAGCACTGAAAAGAAAAATACAAAACTCTTTTTAAGAATGTAGAGGAAAGGGAGCCCTTGCATACTGCCTGTGGGAATATAAATTAGTACAAGCATTATGTAAAACAACATAGATGTTCCTCAAAAAATAAATATGAACAAAAGTAAAGTATGTTCACTATAGCTAAGAATTACAAGTTAGTAACAACATGGACGAAGCTTAAAAACCATTGTACTAGATTAAATAAGCTAAACAGAGAAAAAAATCTCACAAATATGTAGACTAGAAACCAAATTGATCTCATTGAAGTTGAGAATTGAATGAATGTTACAAGAAACTGGGACCATAAAGGGTTAAAGAGAGGATGGGGAATAAGAGGATAAGGACAGTTATATAAGAATAAGAAGTTCTGGAATGCTATTACATAGCAGGGTGAATGTAGATAATGATAAGGTACTGTATATAGTTTTTTTGACAAAGTATTTTAAATATTTTTACTGTAAAATAATGATACATCTTTGAGAAAAGAGGAATAATTTAAATTGACTCACATGTAACACAATGAATAAATGAATTGAAACATCACATGATACCCTGAGAATACACACAATTTTAATATTTTTGTATATAAGTTAACTTTGTTGTGTGTTAATTTTAATTTACTAAGAGAGCATATATATTTATGCTATGAAAATATTTTTAATAGTATATACATTATAGAATGGATAGTTCAGGCCAATTTGCATATAGATTAATTATTACCTTTGAGAATAAGAACATCTAACATCTACTGTCTTGTCAATTTTTAATACTATACATTATTACTAACTGTAGGCACCATGCTGTATGAGACATCTCTTGAACTTATTCCTTCTACATAACTGGTAATTTGTATCCTTTGTCTCAATGGTTGCTTTTATTTCTTCTCTTTCTCTTTTGTGTTTTGTTATAGGTTTTTATATTTCACCTCCTGGGAAGCAGCCTGAAAACCCTGTTTGAGCTCTAGAATTAACAGGTTAAGAAGATTGATAACGCCAAAGGGAGTTCAGCAAACTGAAACAGTGATATTAATTGCAGGCTAGTAAAATAGCTCAGCAGGAAAGTCACATGATACCAAGCCTGGGGACCTCTGTTCAATCCCTGAGACCTATGTTACAGAGGAGAAAACCTACTGCTGCAAGCTGTCCTCTCACCAAGATGTACACTCTTTGGCACACTCATGTACACATATATGCACAGAATAAAATAAATATTAAAGTGATATGTATCACTAACTGAAAATATAACTGCAAAATTCATTTGTAAACACACCAATGTAGTCGAATTCAGAACTGTGGCTTACAGTACTGTGTTAATTACTTCCAAGTTTTTAAAATTTATTATAATTCAAAAGTATAAAATAACTATAGCAACAATGGATCTACAAAATTTAAAAAAATGACACACAAACATTTAAAATTTATTCTATCATTATTAGCAGATTAAGGGAGAACTAAACACCACTTTTTTGAAACATAAAGGAAGGAAGGAAGCTCAATTCAGAAAAAGATGGCATATGTTTTACAATCTCAATTTGAGGTAGCCTAGAAACCCTATCTCATTTTAAAAAAATAGAAAGCTCAGAATTTAGAATGCACAACACTTCTGAGTTTTTCAGTGTCACAGTATTTTATCTCCATTGAACATACATGGTAGGAAGAAAACAATTCCAACAGAAGCTTGTTAGCATAAAAATAAATTTGTTTACAATTCTGACATTCTGTGTTTCATAGCAACCTTGGTACTCTGTGAAATTATCTCTTATAAAAATTATATTCTAAGCTGTAGCTGGAGAATTTTCTCTCCGGGTCCTGCCAAGCCCTGCCAGTCCCAGAGCCCACTTATAAAATAAACATACGGACACTTATATTATTTAAACTGCTTCATCATTAGCTCAGGCCTATCATTGTCTAGCTCTTACTCTTATAATTAGCCCATTACTATTAATCTATACTTTGCCACGTGGCTTGTGGCTTACTGGTATCTTACATCTTCCTTGTCCTGGCAGCGGCTGCAGTCTCTCTCCCTGCCTTCCTCTTCCCTCAATTCTCCTCTCTGTTAGTCCCACCTATACTTCCTGGCTGGCTACTGGCCAATCAGTGTTTTATTTATTAACCAATCAGAGCAACACATTTGCCATACAGAACATCCCACAGCACTAAGCCAAACATGATGGGACATGCCTTTAATCCCTATACTCAGGAGGCAGAGGCAGGCAGATCTCTAAGAGTTTGAGGCCAGTCTGGTCTGCATACTGAGTTCCAAGACAGCTAGAGATACACAGTTCGACCCTGTTTCAAAAGAAAGTCAAAATACATACATATAATATATATATATATATATGTTCAAAAAATTCCCATAGTTCCTTGTCAGAATAAAGTCTCTATATAGAAATACATATATATATATATAGCATATAAACATGATTATATTAAATGCATTTATATTTACAAATAATGTATACTATAAATAGTATATGTATGTATGTAACACACATACACACACACACACACACACACACACACACATATATATATATTTCACATATAAATTACACATTCAGGTACATTTATATATGATTTGAGATGAGGATTCTAGAAAATAGTAATTTATAACAGTAACGTTTTTTGACAAATTGTTGCTAGATTTTCTATGTATTTCTTTTTTGGTCTTTTCATTTCCCACCATTCAGGTCTATAATTACTTTTCATCATGTAGGTTATAATAACTGTAAAGAAGACACGGTTAATAGAAAAGCCTACTCCAAAAGGATATAAACTGTATATGCAGCATGAAACTTGGTGAATAAAACTAGGCATATCCTGCCCTTTTCTCATTTCTATTCCTGTAAGCACTCATTATGTATTTATCAAATTGTAGCTGCTTGTCTTCTTAAAATGCCTGCCCTTATGATAAAGTGACAGTACTTTACTTTAAAACTAAATGTTCCATCAACCACAATTTATATGTGACTTTTCAACTGGATGTGTTTCTTCTCACATATAAAACTATTCTCTCAAACACTAAAACCGTGATGAATAAGTTAATTTAAACAGTCATGCAAGAATTCTCACTTGTTCTTCATTTCATTTAATCATCCATGTATTGGCACATAAAATAAATGCATTATTAGAAAGAAATGGAAGCAATTCAGTAGCAAATTGAAAATATAAATTAGTTAAGATATTAAATGAAAATCACAAATGATTTAACAAAAAATTTTAAAGATTTATTTTTAATTATGCTTGTGTAGGTATTGGGCATGTGGCATGTGTACATGAATACAAGAAGCCAGAGGCTTCAGATCTCCTGGAGCTGGAGTTACAGATTGTAAGCTGCCTGATATGGGTGCTGGGATTTGAACTTCAGTCCTCTGCAAAAAATACACACTTTTAACCATTCTTTCCCAGCATTAAGTTTTAAAATTAATCAAAATAGCTATTATTTACAGAAATTATCATGACAATATTACCATATTTAACTTCCTGAAAGAGTAAATTGATCATATGGTAAATGCATACTCAGAAACAACAACAAAAAATGGAATATTTTATGTATTTTAATCCTGAATTGTTTCCTATTTTCACTGAAATTTACTAAGGTCATATGATTTATGTACATTCTAACTGACATATTTTAAAAATACGGACAGAAAGTTATTATATTAAAGATTATAGCTAAAATCGTTCACATCATGCTATATGTTTATTAAAACAAAAAAGTAAGTTAAGTTAATTTAACATTTAATGTTAAATGATATATTAAGTTCAGTTGTAGCAATAATTTAATAAATTACTTTGCACAAAACTTTAATGGAAGGCTAGTGACATGGATAGTGGGTAAAGTACTTGCTGTGCAATTGTGGGAGCCTGAGTTCGGATCTGCAACACTCACATGAAAAGCTGAGCATGTGACTATAAGTCCAGCTCTGGGGGTGGACACAGACAGGTATAGGGGACTTTCTGGCTACCCAGTATATTCAACAGACCAAGTTTTAAATTTAGTGAGAAATGTTAACTCAAAGAATAAGATGGAGAAGTGACTGAGGAAGACATACTTATTAGGTTTTAAGTGAGCCCCCCAAAAATGATAGTGCTGATGACAATATTCTAAACAGGATTCTAATCAGGTAAATGGAAGGACTGTTTACTGAGTAAACAGAAGCCTAAATTCTCCATTCCTCAGGAATCTCCATAAGGTGGGTTTCTGTTTACCAGGAACATCCCTTAATCCAACCCCAAAGGTCAACTAACTTGGGCAAGGACATCTAATTCTCAGTTGATCCAAATATCCTGTATTAGCTCAGTCTCCCACACTACTGTCATGTAAAATCCACTTGCTTTTCTGTCATTTTGTGCTGCTTCCTTCAGATAGCTTCGGCACTTTGATCCTCCAATATATCTTTCTTTCTACCCACAGAGTAGTCTAGTTGAGTGGTTTCACTGTGTCCTCACTTACATTTGGTGCTGAAAAACAGGAAAAGAACATTCCCTCCCCAAAGGGATCTGCCCCTTCTAACTGAACCAAAATTCTGATTTGACTCTTCTAAATGCAGATTATTTGCTTATACCAGCTCCTGACACCCACCATACTCAACTCCAAATTTCAGAGTCTGCCTCTTTAGTCATTTTTCTCTTCTACTTGCTCTAATGACTTGTTTCTCCTTGCCTACTTGGGTAAATGTCCTCTCCAAGCTTCCTACTCTGTAAATTGCTGGCTACCTGGAACCAACTAAAAAAGGTCTAGCTAGTGCCTCAGGCAGCTACCCTACACCATCCTGGGTGTACCTCTCCACTGTGATTCTGAGCATTTCTCTGGCAAATCTGGATCTCTCAGGGATGCCCTCAGATTAGACTCTGTCTTAATCCACTTTTGTTCTCCCTGTGATATTTCTCTGCAATGATAATCCTCTGCTGTCACTTTTACAAGAGCATCTCCCTTCTTCCTTGTTACTAACCGTGGGCTCTTCCTACTCAAAACTATATTCTTCAATTTCCCTTGCCTGTCCCCTTAAATCTCTTTCCCTCTTTGCATTTAGAATGACCATTATGCTTCACAGCCTTTTTAAATGTTTTATTGCAATGTGGCTTGGCCTCAATGAAAACAAAACAATCAGTCTCAATGGCCAGAAAATGGCACATTTAATTTCCAAATTTTCACTGATCTTGACATATTTTTGCCAACAAAGAGGCAAGTGGTCAGAGCTTTGTTCAGGGTTTCTTTGTCCTTCATTTTCACCCTTCTCACTGTACCTTGTGCCATACTCACCAGATTCTCTTGGCAAAGGCCAAAATACTTCCCAAGTCTGACCAGAACCAATAGTCCTTGGTTCCTTCTCCTGTTGATTTTAATATAGTGGACCTGGCCCCTCCATAGGTGTCTTCTCATCCTAATCCACAAGCTCCATGACACTCCATGGGTGCCACCCAAGCCTCACCTCACAGTGCCCTCTGAGCTTACTCCTACTCCTTATTTTGACTCAACTTCAGCTTCATTCTCTTCATTGCTTTGGGCAGCTCACACCCACTCCTATGCAAATGGTCTTTATCATCTCAGAGAAGTGGTGGCCCTAACTACATACTCCACATACATGTTCTCCACCTTTTTTTAAAATAGCTAATCTCTCTCAGGTAGAAAAGTGCCCCAGTTCTTTCTCTGCTGATCCTCCTAATTTCCTGAAAGAGTTCAATGGCCTGAACTCAAATAAATCCTCACCTTTAATGATCTCTATGTTATTCTCTCTTCTAATCTTACCCTGCAGGGAAATGAAAGGGTCTAGAAAGTTGCCCAAGCCACTGTAGATGAAATTCACTACACTGATACTTCCTATCCCATGGGAGCTGTGGTAGTTCCAGAGTGGATCCCCACTGGAATTACCAGGTTGATTCTCAACATCAGTTCCCTGGCAGGGCACCTTGAGATAAGATGGTTATTTGTTTCCTGGTTAGCCACCAAAAGGCAACCCATAAGGGAATATCCAGGACCAGGTAGTTAGGAGTCATCAGGGTTTAGGACAGGCAGGATAGGTATATTAAAGGATAAATTAGTGGGTTTGAGAGCACCTTTATTAAAGAAGGCATTGCATGATAGGTTATAAGTCTTGTCAATGTTTTAAGGAGATATGGTATTGAGCATGACATAGGTAAGAGGTAAGGTTGGAGCAGGATATTAGTGGGGGAATAAAGGGAAGTTACCAAAGGAAGTTACCAAAGAATGAGAGAGAAAATTCTTAAAGGAGTTGAATGAAAAGAAAGAAAAGAAAAAAATGACATCCCTGCCCATTAATGGGGTTGGACAGCTAAGAATGCGGAGCAGGGGAGAGGACCTGTAGCCCTAGGCTGGTGGGCACACCATCAACACTCATCATAGAAATCTGAGAAGGATAAGTATGGTCAAAGTAGCTCTATTATGCACTACCGTTCCTTACACTCAGATTCACATATCCTCTTTGCTGTCACCTGGGAGGAGTTTTGACACTGGAACAGCATCTCAGGCTACTTGGACTATCATTCCTTAGAAGTTCTGAGATAGGCTCCATTTTTTTTCTCCTCCTCTACTCTCTGACCATTGACCTCCTTTCTCTCAACCTGATTCTCAGCTGCTAAGTCCAATATGTACATTACCTTCTACTATGCAAACCCTTGATTTCACTGTCACAGCAACATACTGTTCAACTTATTAATATTCTAGAAAACAAGGAATAGAGTCTGCCCTTCTAATGTTCAAGTTTGTATCCTTCAAGTCAGTTATCTAGGCTCTCTGTTATCCTCTAACACAGCTATGAACTATTGCAGATAGTACCTGTGGTCCCTTATGTCTACAACCACCAGGGAAGTGATTCTTTCCTTCCTTGGCCTAGTGGAGCATCTCAGAACATGGATTTCCAACTTTGCTCTTCTTGCTTGTCCCCTCTATGGCAGCTAAGAGCCTTCAAAATAAGCTTCTAGATCCTACTAAGCCTGTCAAACCTGCTTTGCCTCACCTCCAAGAGGCAGTCCCATGGGCCCCTGCTCTGGCTTTCAAAAACCTTGACTAAACTTTTATCCTGTTTACTACTGAAAAATTGGGAGTGGCCCTGGGGTGTGGGAACAAATGAGAGGACCCACCTGTGATGGTTTGAATGAAAATGCCCCCCAAACTTGTAAGGAGTTGCATTATTAGAAGTGTTGACTTGGAGTAGATGTGGCCCTGTGGGAGGAAGTATGTCACAGGGGATGGACCTTATAGCTTCAGAAGTTCAAGCAATGCCTAGTGGCTCATTATCTGTTCCCGTGGCCTGTCCATCCAGATGTAGAACTTTCAGCTACCTACTCCAACATCATGTCTGCCTGCAAGCCACCATGCTTCCTGCCCTGATGATAATGGACTAAACCTCTGAACTCTAGGCCATCCCCAATTTAATGCTTTCCTTTTTAAGACTTGCTGTAGTCATGGTATCTCTTCACAGCAATAAAATCCTAATTAAGATAGAAGTTGGTACCAAGGACTTGGATATTGCTGTGATAGGCCTGACCATGCTTTTTGTTTGTAGGAATGGGGACTTTGAGACTTTGGATTAGAAAAGCAATTGAATGCTTTAAGTGGGGCTTAATGGACCATCTAGTAGGAATATGGAAGACAGTGCTGCCAACTGAGGGAGATTTGAGCTTTACTGGCCTGGCTCAAGAGTTTTAAGAAAAGAAGAATATTAGTACATGGCCTAGAGACTATTCTTGTGATATTTTGATGAAGAATGTAGCTACTTTCTACCTTTGACCTAAATATCTGTCTGAGGCTAAATTAAAGAGTTACAGATTAACAGCTTTGGCAGAGGACATTTCAGAACAGCCTAGCATTGACTGTGCCATGTGGTTAGTTGTGCTCAGTCTTAGGCAGTTCTGTAATGAAAAGGAAAAGGCTGAGCAAGGAAAACTACAAAATGCACAAGATAAAGAGAAAAGGGGCACCAAGAAGTTCAATGGAGTTAAATCCTATGTTCAAGGAGATAAAAAGATTAAATAAAAGTCTGATATTAAATTAAATAAAAGGAAAAGTGACCTCAGCAGGATCCCACACAGCTACAATTCCAACTTGTCAAAGGGAATTAAAGAAAAGCTTAGGACAAGGTGTATTGGTGCATGCCTTTAATCCCAGCACTTTCAAGACAGAGGCAGGCAGATCTTGGAGTCTGAGGCCAACCTGGTATACAGAGCAAGTTCCAGGACAGCTAAGATATGATAATTAAGGAAACCATTAAAAACAGAAAACTGGTGAAAATGTGTTTGAACAAGGGCACTATGTTCTAGACCTAGCAAGCAGCAGAACTTGTCAACTTTGACCACATGGTCTGGCTTCAAGCATACAAGAAGGGGGTTGTGAAATCTCCCTCCATGGCTAAGGAAAGCCAGTGAGGCCAGATTATGTCAGGGGTGTTCCTGAATGGAGGCGTAGAAAATTCATTGTGTGAAGCTGTGAAGGTAAAGCCTGGATTGCTTTGGAGAACCCAAGATGTTGGAGATGCCAGAGCTGTGGGAGACCTGCTGAGGTGAGCTGCTAGCAGAGAGTGGAGCTAGCCCAAGAGAAAGAAGTGTGTTGCAATCAACAAAGCTATAAGGAGTTGGAGATATGAAGAATGCTTTGACATCAGACATGGAGACACAGAGTTTGGAGTTTGCCCAGTTGGTTTGGTCTTGCTTTGGTTCAGTACTTCCTTACTATGCTTCTTATGCTTCATTTTAGAACAGGTAATCCTGTGCCATTATATGTTGAAAATATGTGATCTGCTTTTTCATTTTGATTTTACAAAGCATTATAGTTAAGAGAGTGCCATGAGTATCAGGGACTATGGTAGATACTTTGTTAGAACGGGGAGAAGCTTTCCCTACTACAGCTAAGACTACAGACATGGTCTATTCCCACCTCATGAATTCTATTTTACTCAGATTTGGATTTCCTAGATCCATACAATTGGATAATGGCCCAGCAGTCACTTCCAAAGTTACTCAGGTAATTTCAAGGGCCTTAGGGGTACAGTGGCACCTTTACATTCCCTAGCATCCCACTCCCTAGGAAAAGTAGAAAGGGCTGATGGACTTATATAGACTCATTTATCAAAACTGTCCTATGAACTTTGTCTTCTTTGCACTCAACCCCTGTCTCTCACTCATATTCTGGCCACATCCCACCTTTACTCAGCCCCCACCTTTACTCAGCCCATTTGAGTTAATATACTGCTGTCCTTGTCTTCTAGGAAATTTACTACCTCTGGAAGCAGTGCTATTCTATGACTACTTAACTTCTTTTACTCCCTGAAGTTACTCTCTGATTATGTTCCCCTTCAACCCTTCAATGATCCTATCTCTCAAACCATTTTACTAGAAGATTGGGTGTATCAAAAGTTCTCTCATCCCAGGCCCTCAACTGAATGAAGCTGGACATATCCACACTGGTCATCCTCACTGCACCAATAGTGACTAAGCTTGAATCTATCTGTCATACTTCAAAGAGGCTTTAGATCATTTGGTTGATAAGTATTCCTGTCAATCAATGAGACCATTAACACTTAAATTCTCTTGCTTGCCTTCCATCTCAAGGACACCTGATATGGACTCTTTCTTCCCCTCCTGTTAGGGCCCTTTCTATATTCCCAACCTCCCTGGAAGGGTAACAGCACTGATAACTACTTCTGGGGAAGGTGCTCAAATGGGAGGTGAAAGTACCATTACTCTGAGCCAGGATGGGACAAATGGCCTCAACAACTCCACCTTGGACATGTGAGAGGTAGTGTCACCTTCATTATCAGAAACCCTGGGATGAAAAATGTGCCTACAGGGTTGTGAGACAGAGCTATATCTATATGGCAGGGTTTAGCCCACCTCACCGAGGGTGGTGGTGGTAATTTTAGACCCCCTGAGGAAACAACAGCCACCCCTATAAAAGGTAGAGTTGATGTTATTAAACCATCTGAGTCCACTCTGCAGTCCAAGATACATGACATCTCCCTTAAGAAGATTCCAGATGACTGTGTCTTCTCCACATCTATGATATTAACAATGTTTCTCTTCCACAACTTGTGCTTCCTTTGTCCTCCCCTGTTACTTGTTTTTTTTTTTCCTTTGGCGGGGCTGCCACCCAGCTCCCAAAAATATCACACGAGGCTTATTCTTAATTCTGATTGCTCAGCCTTAGCTTGACTTGTTTCTAGCCAGCTTTCCTTAAATTACCTCATCTATCTTTTGCCTCTGGGATTTTTTTCTTACTTCTGTAAATCACTTTCACTCTTTCTCCATAGCCGGCTGGGTAGCTGGGTGGCTGGCCCCTGGGTCCTCTTCCTTCTCTTGCTACTTCTTACTCTTCCTCACAGATTTCTCTTTCTATATCTTCTCTTTGCCTGCCAGCCCTGCCTATCCTTTCTTCAGCCTTGCTGTTGACTGTTCTGTTCTTTACTAGACCATCAGGTGTTTTAGACAGGCACAGTAACACAGCTTCACAGAGCTAAACAAATGGAATATTAACAAAAGCAACACACCTTAAAATAATATTCTACAACATTCTCCTGCAACAATCCCTGTGGCAGATCTCCATCTTATGCACATATCCCTAAACTCCATGCTCTGTAACCCCCAAATCATTACCTGTCCTTCATTGCCACTGGTACGACTCTAATCTTTAGAGACAACAGGTGACTCCCTCTTCACCAGCTATACTCAGTCCTAACCTCTACCAGTCTGTACTAATATTTCATTTTTGGGAACCTCACTAGTCCTGGAAAGAACCCTCTTCTGGTGTCTCTCCAAACTCTACCAGTGTATAGACAAGTCTATTTATGGTCCCTGTTTCCCTGCTCTGTTAGATAACCAGCCTTGGTGGACCTGCTAAACCCAAGGGCTCTCAATTTGCTGACCCCTGAAAATTGAGGCACTTAGCTCATCCTTAAAGCAGAATGTTGCTACTTATGAACAAGCCCAGCCAAATGTAAGAAAGGATTACTAACTTACATGAAGTGGCTAACAAACTGCAGTCTCTAGGGAATGATCCCAATGTGGGATTCTCAGTATGGTCTTCTCTGGGTCCCTGGCTTCTACCCTTCTTTAGCCCACTGGTCTCTGTCCTTCTCATAATGATGACTGATCCTTGTCTCTTCAGGTTCCTTCAGGAAAGAATTAGTGAAATAACCCAACAGTCAAAAACCAGAAGTTTCTGACAGAATTTCTTTAGTTTTCCTACCAGCACCTGTCAGCTTGAGCCACTGATTTGGACCAGTGTTGCAGAATTTCCTCTTCTCTCGCCCACAGGCAGCAGTCACTAGTAACAAGAGGACTATCATCACCCTTTATGGCAATGCTGTTGATAGTGCCCTAAATGGAAGGACTCTGACTGAGTAAACATGATTGTTACTAGTTAAACAGTAGCCTAAATCCAGCATTCCTCAAGATTCCCATAAGGTGGGTTTTTGTTTACCATGAACCTCCTTTAATCTACCCACAAAGGCCAACTACCTTAGGTAAAGGCATCTCGTTTCTGGTCAATCAAAATAGCATACATCAGCTCAAAATCCCTTAAACTGCCAAATAACATATAAAATCTGCTTGCTTTTCCACTATTTTGTTTCTGTCTGCCCCTGGAGAGAGATATCTCCAGAAATTTTATCCCCAGTAAACCTTTCTTTCTACCCATAGAGTTGTTTAGTTTGGTGGTTTCACTGTGTGCTGGTCTTACAATACTGAGGCCATTCTCTGACCTACACACACACACACACACACACACACACACACACACCTACATATACACATAAATCACACACACAAAATAAACAAATAAATACTGTACTGGAAATGAGCTGTATAAGGACCTTTAACACTAAAATCAGTTGACTACAGCAGAGAACAAGAGAAGCAGAACGACTACAGCTACAGACAAAAGTCTATGACCAGATTCTCTAGAAAGACTAACTCGTAAAGATCTTTCTCTCCAGATCCAGTTGGTAAAGTCTAGAGGAAGTAAACATTTTTTTCCAAATCGAACATCAATATGGGGCTCTGAGGAACTTAAAAAATCTTGGAAACATTATGTCAGCATAGTAACAAAATAAGTCTTAACATCTGACTCCAAGGAAATAGAGATCTCTAGATTGGCCAATAAATACTTTAAAATCGTCATCTTAATGAAGGTCTATGTGGCACAAGAGAACAGAAAGAGAAGTAACTATTATCAGAAAAAAATGATAAATGAACAAAATGAGAATTTCAACCCAGAAACAGAAATCACATAGAAATAATGGAGTGGAAATGGTAAATTTGTGAATTCGAAATTCAGCAGAAAGGTTCAATAGAAAACTAGATGAAGGTGAGGGAGAAACAGTTAATTAGGAGACAGACAATTATAGATATCCACAGTAACAATAAAAAATAAAAAGCAGACAAGAATGCTTATGGAACATTTGAAATACAGTAACACCATCACATAAATAAACATGCATTTTGTGGTCAGAATGAACAGAGCAGGAGACACTGACAGAAAATGAGAAGAGAACAGCCAGTGGGCTGTGAGGGGCTTGAAAATTGGGATTTCCATATGAGATTTCTTTGAAATATTGCTTGATTTATTCACACAATCATTTGTTATAAAAAGATGCTATTATGAAAGTTATGGTAGTCCTATGTAAAAAGATGTCTCCTGGAGTGGGAATGGCTGATGAGGCAGAAATTTGCTGCAAAGTGCCACTGGGGAATCCTCTCAGGTTAGGACATTTGGGGAGTATTCTACATCTGTCATGAAATACTTAAGCTGTGGCAGGCCCAATGGATGGCACTAGTGGAGGTTCCAGATGGTCATTGAGAGCCTTAGTCATTGGCCAGCACTGATAAGCAGGCATATGTGAGCTCAACAATGGTGTGAGGTAACAGGAGTCAGAGCTACACCCAGACCAATCTCAAAAAAGCCCTGTCTCAGGAGCCCAGCAGTAGGATAATAGGGGCCATTTTCAAAGTTCCAATTTTTGTAGTATTTAATTGGGTACAATTTGCACTATTGTGGCTCATAGATTAGGGCTGGTTCACTAACATATCAATGCCATCTTGGGATTAGTTCTTTGGCATATCAAAGCCTATCCTGGGTTTGGCTCCTAGTGGAGCTGCCTGGTGGTTCGGTTCATTCATTAATACGTCAGAGTTTGCCTTGGGGCTTCACTCCTTACTGAGCAGCCTTGTGGACACTACTATATTCTAAGTCATACAAAATTGTTTTAAAGTCACACAAAATGGTTTTCAAGTTACACAAAATAGTTTCACTTGTTTTTCTAACAGAAATTTATTGAAAGGAATGACAAAAGCTTCCTGAATGTTAAGTAAAACAATATCTATAGTCATGATTCTGACATAATTATAGATGGTTTAAGTAGGAAATATTCGCCAACTTCCAACATGATCAGACTAGCAGCAGTCAAAGTCAAAGAAAAAATTGTGAAAGTAGTAACAAAAAGTGGTTCACCATACAAGAGGATTACATTAATAATACCAACATATTTTTTTAGTAGAAACATTTCATGGAAGAAAGAGTAAGATGATAGATTTAAGGACTGATACGAAAAAAAATAATGAATCAAGAATAATATACCTGACAATGCTTCCATTCAGAGTTTTTCATTCATTGAATTATTACTTGAAACAGCCAAATATGAAAAAACTACACCCATGCCCAGTGAAGTGAAGAAAGACAATGTGGAGACAAGCGTGTGGGTATGCTTGTGAGGGATAGCTCAGATTGGATTAAATGGGGTGTGATTATTGCTGCCCAAATATAATAAAAGTGAAGAGGGGTTTGAATACTAACAGTAATCTTCCTCTGCTGCCTGACTGTGTATGCAATATGAGGAACTGCTGCAAGCTCCTACTACAATGACTTACCTGCCATGATGGACTATACTATAGAACTGTGAGCCAAAATAAATACTTCTTTTCTTAATTTATTTTATCAGATACCTTGTTGCAGTGAGACAAGTAACTCATACAGAAAACTTTATCAAAATTTATATAACAAAAGCAGATGGAAATTTACTACATTAAATATACATGTCAGAATAAAAGACATGTCTAAAAATCAATCATCTAAGTTCCCATTATAAAAAGGGGGAACAAAATGCTAATTGTGGTCAATGAAATTGAGAAAAAAAAATCAATAGAGAAAAATCAAGAAAACTGAAAGATGCCTCCATAAATAGCAGTAAAATCATTAAGTTATCATCAACCTCACAAATAAAAATTCTAGAAGCACAAATTATCAGAGAGAAGATGTCATTGTGCATTCTGTTTATATTAAAAGTATAATCAAGATGCTAGAGAGATTGCTTAATATTCAAAAGCACTTACTGTTCTTGCGGGATCAGATTCTCTTGGTACCCATATCAGATGCCTCATAACCAACTGAAACTTCAGTTCCAGATGATCTGACACAGTTTTTGGCCCCCATGGGCACTGTATGCATATGATGCACATACATATAAACAAGCACACATACACACACACACACATACACACACACACACACACACACACACACAC
>CABHPQ010104968.1:0-22932 GCA_902168405.1 Peromyscus aztecus
TATTTAGAGCCAAAGCCAGGCTCCTTACAGTGGCTTTGAGAACTCACCATCTGGCTGCCCATTAATTGATGTCAGACTCTCTTAAATTGTTTTCCAGAGAGGATATACTGAGATACAAAGAGATACACATTTCAAACCACCGTGCTTGAACAAAATGAAGAGAATTAGCGGCAAGTTGGCAAAGGGGTATACAATGATTTGTGGCATCGTTTACTGTTCTGTCTCCCACAACTCCATGAGGTGATTACCTCTGTGCCTTACTTTGAGAAGCAAGACTACTGCTAACACAGACGTAAGGTGACTAGAGCTCTGTTGGAAACTTAGCAGTTTGGTTCTAGTGCTGCAAGGAACAGCATCAGCAGTCGCCTAGGGAGCTTATACTCTCAAACAAGGGCCTCACTGCAGTCACTCAGATCCCACACTTCCACCAGCTCTGCGAGGTGTCATGTCTCTTGCTCTGGACCATATAGTCCTCACCAGTGGCAGCAAAGGCACGGTGACAACAGAGGACAGAAAGAGAAGAGAACAGCTGTACCACAGGAGAGAAGTCTCCCACTCAGTGCTATGGAAGGCGTGTGGTCGCTAATTACTTACGACACCCACACACATGTCATCTGGCCCCCTGTCACACACCAGAGTGAGCAAACAGTGCACAAGAGTAGTGAAAACATAGAAGGGTGCTACTGTACCTGGAGAATGAGGCGGCGGGGAGCACATCAGAACAACCCCTTGGCCTTCCCTCACAGAGACTGCACTTCGTGTCCGGCCACTAAAGTTTCCCAGATCTGTCAACACAACACAGCATTTAGATGTCATGTACAAAAGCAATAAAAAGTAAATAAGTACTGTGGTCATTTTCACTTATTTTTCTATTATTATCCTGACAATGATTCTTTTGCTTATTTTTTGTTAGGAGGGTCTGATAAATAAATCTAAAGTCACCCAGTGTTAAATACAACAGTTTAAATAAGTCTAGTATTCACAAAAATACCCCATTATTTATATTTATTTCCTGTTCATTCTAAGTTGTCAATGTAGAAACTAAAAACAATACAATATTTGAACATATTGGTAATTTCTTAATACTATTTGCTACAGACTGACCTTTCAAAAAGGAAAGCCTGTCCTTCACAAGGAAATACACACAGTTGTTAGGGGTGGCACATGTCCAGCCTGCTACCTCATTAGCTGCCATGGTACAGTGGTGTGTAAAGCTAAGCGTGAGTTTGCAAAATGAGAGAGACTTTGTGCTCTAGCAAAATCTAATGAGGCTGTGAAATGTTCTTTTCTGTGAGAGTGGATGTGAACGTCATGTTCTTTCATTTTTATGGAGGGATAAAAGGGGACCTTTGAATTAATTATACTCATCTATTTTGGTTAGCCCAGGCATATTAAAGCTATTGAAACTTATGTGTATAAGAGACAGTAGTGCTGGCTGGGTCAGTTGCCTTCCTCCAAATTACATTAATTTACACAGATGGAAAACAGTCCTAAAAGAAAGTGGTCCTGAAGGGGACAATGGGACTCTGTTTGTTTGTAATTGCTGTTTATTGATCTATTTATCACACCACCCACAGACATTATCTCCCTGTCAGTAAATTAGTCTGTCCACTGTCATGATTTTGAGAATAGTTTCTTGCAAATGGTGGTTTATTTTCTTAGATAAATATTGTCTGAGAATTGAGGTCTATATAGTATCATGTTTCCATGGTAAGACATGCTTTTTAAAAATGTTATGCCATGCTTTCTATTATACATAAATTAATTTTTTATTTTTAAGATCTTTCTCTATAAATACTATGTTTAATGGAAATATAAGTTAGAGCCTCAACTTAACTGTTTATTGACTTAACAACTGTTCAGTTTATCAAGATAATCTACTGGGTAGATGTGAAGGAGACAGTAACTAGTTTTACTTAAGTTTCCACCCTCTTTTATGGTCCTGAGTATTGACTCCAGAGCTTTGTGCGTGCTGACACTACACGACACTGGGGCAGTCTCGCCATGCTGTCACTTTTCAATTTTAAGGCATGGTCTCATTCACTCGTTCATGCTATCCTTGAACTCACGATGTAGCCCAGGTCTATCATGTCCTCCATACCCCACCTCAGCCTCCCTAGTGGCTGGGGTTACATGAAGGCTCAGACATTTTAATGAAAAATAATTTTCTTAATTTTTAAATTCATAACCAGAATTTTTAAGCGAAGCCCCAGTGATGGAGGATTCAGACTTCGTGAAAATATAATGATGGTTAGAGAACAGAATGGTGAGAATTGAGACATTTACACTGAATGCTTTGCTATATGGTGAATATGGAGGCTTTTTACACAGTAGCAAGACAGAGTAGAAAGAACAACCTAGCTAAATTATTTTATAAGGTGGGGTGTCATTATTGGAAAACAAAAAAACTAATCATTTAAAGAAGAAAAGAAACTCTTCCATTTGACCATAAATGTGTCTCCCTCAAGGCCATTCTGTGGGTATCTGCCAGGGAGAATGTCTGCCTCTTGCTTCATTAGCACAGAGTGATCCAACATGTGTGCGCTTGTGTGAGGAACAAAAGCATGTGGCTCGTGTCTTTAGCTGCATGCACACTGGCTCTGAGGGATAGAGCCTGGATCTTCTTTCTCTGGAAAGTGCTCTTGATATGAAGATAAAAGTTTGACAAAAGCTTTAAGTTGGCCTTTTTAGACTTGCCTGCTGGAAGGACAAGCAGAAATCACAGAATGAGGCAATGGGTGTCTATCGTCAGGGCCTGTTCTTCCTCACTAAATTCACAAATTTATAGAAGACAAAACCTGCTTAACATCAACTTATTTAGACTGACTATGAAATGATTATCAAAAAACACATACGTGTAGCTTAAGTTTTCCTGTCTGGCCCACAGTTAAGGCTAAATCTCTTTCACCTGCCAGTCCCACAGTCGCTCAGACCCAAACAAGTAAACACAGAGACTTATATTGCTTACAAACTGTATGGCTGTGGCAGGCTTCTTGCTAACTGTCCTTATATCTTAAATTAGTCCGTTTCTATAAATCTATACCTTGCCACATGGCTCGTGGCTTACCGACATCTTTACATGCTGCTTGTCCTGGTGGGGTGGCTGGCAGTCAGTGACTCCCTTTGCCTTCCTGTTCTTTTAATTCTCTCTGTTAGTCCCGCCTATACTTCCTGCCTAGCCACAGGCCAATCAGTGTTTTATTAGCAACACATTTGCCATACAGAACATCCCACGCACATACGTATTGCACACAGTTCCTTCAAGTCTTTAATATGTATGATCTAGCATTTCTAATTGACTTATTAAGCTAAAAAGAATATTTTAATAGACAACAATTCAAAATTAGGGCCTCCATTTGGAGAATTAAAGTGCAGAGTTGGCCTAGAAATGAAACATGAAGAAAGGAAAACCACAGAAAACTTGTGCTGAACTGTTCTTTGAGATTCCAGTGATCTGAAAGATCACGTGCTGCTCTCCATGCTTCACCATGCATCAATGTGAACACAACCCCAGACATTTCACAGTTGCCTGTGGTTCACTATTTCCTATGGACCACAGCACTAACATTACCAAGCAAAACAGATATTTTTCAATTATAAATATTTTTAATGTTTAGAGATGTTTTAGTTTTCATTTTGCCTTGGTTTTGGGGGCTGAGTATTGAAGCCTGGGCTTCTACAGGCTAGGTAAGCACTCTATTAGTCATCTGTATTCCCAGGGCCAGAAATGATTTATTTTTTGGCTCATAGTTCTGGATTGTGGTCAAGCAGCCACATCTGGTGATACGTCCTGTCTTTTACCTTGGTCATTCTGCTTCTAAAGGCTGGTTCTGTTGAACAGAAGGGCATGTGACAATTTCACACTAAATTCCACATGATGCAGGGGTTCTAGCCAACTCCTGCATGAATCCAAAGCTTCTCCTATTGACAGAGGAAGTAGACAGCCAAGTTTCAATTATGAATATGTTTGAAAATTAAATGCAGAGAAATAGCAGAGAAGTTAAGTGCTTTGATTTTGGTTTTGTGTTTTGTTTTTTTTCTCACCCAAGGCTCTGGTTGACTTAACGAAGCATGACTTCTATGGCAGTCCTCCTGGCTGGTGTAAACTGAGGTCAAGCATACCTGGCTTGAAGTAGACAGTGCATTTGGAGGTACTCAGGAAATTTAGAAATCTTTTAGCAGGCAATTATGCAGCATGGGTGTTTATCATTTTACTACATCTTATATTTTTGTATTAAAGAGAGAAATGAGAAGTAACAGCCTTCCTGAACGTAGGCATCTTTTCCCTGCAACTGACACAAAGCCCAAGGATACAGATTCCACTGATGTGGTTCTGAAACCACGGTTAGAGTTTTAAACTGAAAGGAGCTATTTTTGGAGCTACTATAAGTCACATGACATTCAGACAAGTAGGAGGCTGAGTCTGTGATCCAGAACCCAGGAGCTACAAGCCTGGCTTCTGATCTGAGCTTTGTGCACTAAGAAGCACAAAGCTCAACAAAGAGCTTGAATTACAAGTGTAGATGATGGGATCATTAGACCTTTGCATGCAAAGAGAGGCATACAATAAATAACCACCCCAGATGATAGACTGTTGATTCTGCACAAATGATGTCATGTACTCTGGCCAGAAAGGAGGCAAGTGTCTTCCATGCACACTGCATTCCAAACAGATTTGGGTACCAGTGATACAGAAAAGGGTATAGATATGTAGTCTAATCATGCTGACTTGGGTAATTTTGCCATAGTTCAGAGATATCTGTGCCATCATATGGGTGAATGAGCCTGAAATATCGTAGCTTTGCCTTAACCATATTCTTGGTTGATTAATACATGCCTCATAACTGTAAGATATAAACACATGGACACCAATGTTCATCTCTTCCTTCCTTGCTCCCTCTCTTCCTCTCCCTTCTCCTCTTCTTCCATCCCTTTTTTATTTCCCATCTGCCTTCCTAAATGACTTCTGTTAGTTACTGTTTCTTTCTTGAGTTAAAAACATAACTTTCTATACTGGATCTACTTATGTTGCCCAGACTAGCCTTGAAATTCTGAGCTCAAGTGACTCTCCTGCATTGGCCTCTCAAGTAGCTGAGACCACTGGTCCATGGTGACAAATCTGATCACATATTTGAGTAAACTGAAAAGTAGATAAAACAAAGATAGTATTATATGCAGTGAGGAGTCACGAATATTTTAAGACCCAAACTGACTGGTAACTGAGGAAAAGCATATATTTATCTGATGCTACAGGTTAAGAAGGATTTCCCCAAGCAAGACTTCAAAATCGTCACATTGGGGTGGGGGGCCGGAGGGTAACAGGTATGTTTGCAATTCATTAGGAAGATTCTCATCCCATGGGGATGTGCACCTGGAACATCATTCCCTGGGAAGAATCACTTCAAAGCCCTGGCAAGAAAGAACACAGTGAACTGAGAAGAAATGGGTGTGGGAGATCTAGACAACAAATTTATGCATATTAAACACAGTAAATTGAAGTAATTATATGAGCCCTTAAAGACGAGAAGAAATGCTCCAGAATTGAGAATGGAGTGCTGTGGCTAGACTGTGCCCTGAGCTTGGATTTCCTTTTCTCAAGTATTCTAAAGGGTGTGTTCATACACAGGCTGAGGGTTGACTTGTCCTCGGCTCTGCACTTATCCTGAAGATGGTACTAGTGGCTGCACCCTGCAGGTACTCTGAGCTTCCTTAGTCACACTTTAAAAGTGCTGGGGACACACATTTGACTAGGTATAAATCCTAAACCTTTTTTTAAAATTGAGAGTTGGACTTCACATACAAAGTAAAGCCATTAATAAATGGTAAATTCCATAACATTTCCAGCAACTTGTGTTGTGTTTGTTTTCCACAATGAATAGACATTTGGCTGCACGAGGTCAGGCCCTGAGCTCCAGCCTCTGTGACTGCTAGAGAGACATATTTTGCAACAGTGCCTTTCAGAGTAGTTAATTACATAGGGAAGCCTTGCCTCAGGTGAGCCATGGTTTATGTTTTATCCTCAGGATTATTTATGTCACTGGCAGATTTTTTATTTGTCCCATGACAGGCGTGACAAAATGTCCCATGGGAAAAACTGGTCAGCTTTAATTCAGAAATACTTTTACTATTAAAAAACCCTAAAAAACAAAAAGGTTGGAAGTACAATGTATTTAATTAAGCCAATTATAGCAACTGCTGTCTTTTCTACAAGAATTTCAGCAAGTTGGAAATATGGCACAAATACCTCTGCTTTAAACATTACTAGCAGTGTGTGTGTGTGTGTGTGTGACAGAGAGACAGAGAGAGAGGGCAAATACTTGTGTCTATGGGTGGCTGTGGATGCATATGCATACTTATGTTCAAACATGGGGTGTTTTGTATGCTAGTCTGGCAATTTAAAATTGAGACATTTATCACCATTCACAAATATCACTAAACTTATATGGAAAGCAAACATAAACAGCTTGTGCTCACACACTTGTTAAGTGATACGTGGGTCAATCAAAATTCATGTGACTGACTCTCAGTTTCTAAATCTCCCATTAGGTCAGAAGCCACTCAATATTTTGAAGTTGGACAAAAGTGGTTTTGCAATTTAGACATAATCTTCAATAAGGATAGCTCACTAAAATGTAGTTTCTAAAAAGTGAGTGGCTAATACGTGAGAATGTGAGTAAGAAAGAAAACATTTTTTTTATGTACAGAAAGATTTATATTAGCATTTTCTAGCGATATAGCCCTTTATCTGCATGCAAGATCAACCACCACAGTCTAATAGCCAGGATTCTTGTTTGAATGTTTCACTACATTTCATTAATTTAACTTGGGAGCATGTGCACATGGAATGCACACACCTGCCGTATCATGTCGGTAGAGCTCAGAGGACAGCTTGCAGGAGTTGGCTTTCTCTTACCCTGTGGGTCCAAGGATCCAATTTAGGCCACTGGGCATGGTGACAGGTGCCCCTACCCATGAAGTCCTCTCACTAGCTCCAAACCTAAGATTCTTAATAGCAGTTCCTAAAATAAAACTGTGTTTACTGAATGGTAGCTAGACGGCAAGCCACAAAGACACCAGCTTTGTGGTGTTTTATTGTCAACTGTGAACTTACAGCCAGTGATCAATGGGAGACACAGGGCGGGCCTGAGAGCTCCATTTGTTGACGAGGACACAGAAATTCACCAATGTTAAGTGACAATAACAGAAATGCAGAGCCAGGAGGACAGGACCATTCACGATCATTACATCAGTATTTTAAGTAGTAAGATTTTGTTTTCTTATTTTAATCTAAAGCTGCATTGTCAGCTGTTAGCTTAGGATGCTTCTCACTGATGGAACTATTTCTTTATTTTTTGTATTATACTATATGGAATAGTGCTGGAATTCTCTTAAATATTTGCTCTAAGTTAGTTCTGAATAGAGCATAATAGCTCATTTCCAACAATGTAATTTAATAAAGTTATTTCTGCAGAGTATCAGTTTAGTAATTATAGGCATCTCAAGAATACACTTTATTATGTGAAGATAGGGACTGAATTTAGATACAGCTGGGATGAGGTAAATCTATAAGTGGTGATGACAAGTCCTAATGACAGTTCTCTGGAGCTTGAGTATCCCATGGTCACACACAGCAGGTCAGTTGACAGGGGCTTGCCATGCCTTGCTGCTTCTGATGTGTATTATAATCAGACAGAAATCATCCAGCCAGAGGTCCACCAATTGGACATTGAATATAAAGGAAGTCAGATCATTTTTTTTGTCTTGAAAGAGGCATTTTAAAACTCATTTATAAGTGAAACTAATTTATAACTACTTTTGTGGAAAGGTAAATTGTCCAGAGAGCATGATAAACATAGTTTTGATGTTAGAATTTTTCTATGGTGTTTATAAGTTACTAAATGCTATTTCAGTCATGAATGGCACGTATGAGGAAATATTCTCAAATAAGACATGATGCATATAAATGTGTTAATATAGTATGGGGATGGTTTATTAACCCTGGAAGAGGCTCTAAACTTTATTTGACAAATACTTATGTACATTGTAAACAAGTATATAAATAATGCAATTGCTGAATTTCTAAGTCCATTTCTTTCCAAATTCTGATCAGCATTAATTCAACAAAACCTTAGGAAATTGAAGTCAAGGATGATGGTACATGGCAGTAATCCTAGCACTAGAAAGGCTGAGGTGGACGGATTGTGAATTTGGGGCCAGTTTGAGCTACATAATGAGAACCAGTCTCAAAACAAAACACACACACACACACACACACACACACACACACACACACACACAGAGAGAGAGAGAGAGAGAGAGAGAGAGAGAGAGAGAGAGAGAGAGAAGCTTTGCATATTAAAGTCCCACAGAGACTGGGGAGAGTGGTGAGGGTGCAGTGAAACTCACAAGTCCTTTAGCACATCAATTCCTGCAAGCCATGGATCTCTTTGTTGTCTCTCAGATAGCTTGTAATCTTTTGTTAAATGATCTTCAGTCTCTCTCCTGTGGGGAGTGGGTGAAGTCCTCAGTGAATGTGTGTTATGGACTTGCACACAGACATGTCAAGGACCGAATGCCTCAGACAAATGGGAATGACAAAGCTTTCCCTGCCCATTCTCAGCAGAATGGTAAAGCCTTTCTCTCGTCCAATTATGGCTGTTATGAATGATTGACCTTTAGCTAACAACAGTATTCGCAGAAACTATGAGCCACAGCTGCTGGAGATCCCTTAGCTAGCTTCGCCAAACCTGCCTCCTTCTTAAGCTGCATAGAGTAAAGCCACTGCTTGAGTCAGGTGTAAACATAAATGTACTGAGTTTCATGGCTGCTCCTGCTGCTGCCACTCCATCATAGCTAATGCTAACATTTCTGTTCATGTGTCTGTGTGTCTATCCTTTCTTCACGCCCTCTTCACCACCCAGTCGAGTTTCTGGGACTCGGTTGCAGGGATAACGACACTCTTCATTTCATTCTCATTGTTACACCAGCCTTGGTCAACTGAACCACCTCCTGCCTATGCTACTTCGATGTGGACAAGTGAACGTTGATAAGAAAAAACATATAAATGTAATATATATTACTGGCTTTACTCCGAGTTCATGATATCCACAGACCATCTCAGCCACCACTGACCCCTGGGTCTAGGACATCTGCTCTTGGCAATACAGATATTTATTTTCCTCATAGTAAAAATTCGCGGGTGGGCTGATTTTTAAGATGGTGTCTTTGGCTCTGAGTATAAAAGTGTCCTTGTCAATCTAAGCATTATGCACTTTAATAAAGTAACAGATTTTTCTTTCCTGAGCAAACCCAGTTCCAAATTGCATGAGACTCTCAGTAATCGTAGTATCTTGGTTCATACTGTGGATACAGGAGAATTTTCCATAATCAACTAATATGTATGCTTGAGTGTTTTCCTCCACTAAATTTGTTTTCAACTGCTGTGTGTACTGCAGAGCACTTGGGACAGTCCCAGCTCCATATAAAGTGCAATGCAACGTAAATTGCTGCCTTTTGATTCCCCCAGCTCATTTACTACTTTGCACTTAAGGCAAGTATAGCCAATTTGCATATATTTCTTTTAAATGATACAACCTTAACCATTCTATCTGCATTTTTTACACCTTGCTTAATTAAAACCTCTTAGGAAGCTTCTCCAATTCATGACTCAGAACCTAAGTGATCAATTTTCAATCCATCTTACAATTTGTCAAAAAAAACTCATGTTTTCCTTTAAGGCAAGTATCCTGTCACTGCCCTTGGGCCAGCAGTCTCTCTTCTCATTAAATATGTCCAGAGGTTTTAATTGTGATCTTTATTTAGGCTACATTAAGGTTAAAGTCATTTTTGGATAGTGCACAATTTTAGAATGATTCTATTTGCTAGGTATAACACCTTCTATATATGGAGAATGTCTATTATGAGAAAATAAATACTAAATCATGGCAGGCCAGAAACCAGAGCATGGGGAATGGATTACTCATGCCTGATGTACAGTATTTAGTTATTGAATAAGTGTGCATTTAAAAAATTAGTAGATGCAAAGTAAAGTGAGTAAATCTGATTCATGCGTTTCTACCTGATTTACATCCTCATGTTAGAAATTTTTAAAGGTACTTTTAAATAATTTCTTCAAAATAGGTTACTTCTGTGTAGAAAAATTTTAAACACATAAAGTAAGTCTTTAGAGAATGAAGCTAGTTGTGACATGAAGGATGAACACTACATAATTGTAATGTCTTACGTTTTGGTTTCCATTTACTGTTGTCCCACAAGCTCCTCTACAGTCAAGTACGTGAAAGTATTTCCCAGGAATTGTTGGGGTATTTCAGAAAGATACATTCATTCATCAATCAGTTATTGAATCTTCATACCTACACTGTTGAGGGCATCCCACAGTCTAGTCTAAGGTTAGTCAGACAATTCTTTTTATATAAGGGATTTGATAGTAAATATTTAAAGCTGTGTAGCTCAAATGGCAAAGTCAAGGGTATCATGAAGTACTATCAAACAATTTTTACATGCAACAAGATATCACTGTTTTTAATATTTTATCCATTTAAACACCTAAAGTGCTTGCTCCACAAGCATGAACACCTGAATTCAGTGCCCAGAAACCATGTGAAAAAACTAGCATGGAGGTGAGCACTTGTCATGGGGATGGATGACAGATATCTGAGACTTGCTAGCTGGGAAGCCTGGTCAAAATAGTGGATTCCAAGCAGTGAGAGCGCCTATCTCAAAAAGTCGTGGAAGGCAACTAGGAAATGCTTGTGGTTGGCCTCTGACCTATTCATGCACATAAATGCAGAGTTGAGTTTTGGAACCACTCACTAGGACTGGAGTCATGGTCCTTCCATTTATACCCATATAACCATGAATATGTCTTTGTGTCCTCATGCATGTAATGTCCATCATAAGCTCTGCAATGTCATTATCAAGGGATAAAGCTTGGGTTTATCAAACAGAAATTTAGTTTACAGACTAGTTTATAGTGAGTTCTTTATAAATGTTCATTATTATTATTCTATGTGGGAAGGAATATATTTATCCTGTAGCCAGCATCTCATATGTTTACTGAACTGTGTTCAATTTTTTGTTCATTTCTTTTCTTTCATTAAATAAAAATTCCTTCTCTACTTGCTGTGTGTTAGTAAACACTTAATTCTTCTGTTTTGGTTTCATTTGTTTTACTTCTCATACAGGCTGTCTCTCTGTAGCCAAGGCTGGCCTAGAACTAGCTATGTGTCTAAAGCTGACCATGACCTCATGCAGTCATCCTGTGGTAGACTTCCAGGTGCTAGGATTTTAGCAGTGAGCCAAAACATCTATCTGCTAATGCTGTTGGGTAGATAAACCTAAGTTCTAAGTTGAGTTAGATTTGGAAAATCTTAGACTATTCTATGCTCTTGACTAGAGAATATATGATCAATAAGAGTTGTCTAAAAATTATGATAATCTTAACAACTCAGAACTTCAATATCACTTAAAATCAACTTTATTAAAGATGTGGAGATGATGCTTACCATGAATTTTCCTTTTTTGTTGTTTTTTGTTTTCTTTGAGACAGGGTTTCTCTGTGTAGCTTTGGAACCTGTTCTGAAATTGCTCTGTAGACCAGGCTGGCCTCAAACACACAGATATCTGCCTGCTTCTGCCTCCTGAGTGCTTGGATTAAAGGTGTGCTCCACCACCACCTGGCTCATGAATTTTCTTAGTATTTGCTAGATACTTGCTACCTACAAAACATCATGATATTATTCATATATATATATATGAATATATGAATATATTCATTTAGCTCTTCTTTTGGTATCTTGTCCAGTCCTTTCATTGTTCAAAAATATTTATTTTGCTAATGAGGAACTGACGCTCAGAAATATTATGTACATATATCAATGTAGCACAGCTAATGAATGCAAAGGTGAAACTCCCAGTCCAGTTACTGATGGCTGAGAGCCTCATTCACAGGCACCATGAGGACATTTTGACAGCAACGATGTGTAAGACTTACAGTTGTGGAGACAGTGATGCTATCAGGATACAGAGACGATGACAGTGAATTCTAAAGGAAGTAGGATCAGAAATCACAAGGGACTCATCTAATAAGCACTGAGGATCCACCAACTTTAAAGAACTACGTTATGGCGCTAAGGATGGAAGATGCATGACACATGGTCTCTGCTCCATTTTCCTATCATTCTTTTTGTAATGAGTATAAATTCTGTCTCTATTTCATGATGAGGACTTACAGGCTGAAAGTACAGCCATTCAAATAACATTCACTGATACATACTTTTAATTTTTGTCTTTAAAGAATCCAAGATTTATATATTTCCTTGTGTGGCCATCACTATCTTTTTCTTGTACAATTTCTTTATTAAAATTTGTAAATATTAACTACGCTCTAGTAGATTTTTGGGGTTTTAATTATATAAAAATTCCTTACTAACAAATAATAGTCTACTATTTAGACACTACTATCTTTTTCTTATTTCACACAATCATTTAGAAAGTTCAAGATCAATAATAAGCTATGTGACAAGAAACTGATTTGCACCTTCAATAGAGATGTCTCAAATATTTCTCTGTGCTGTATAATCTTTCAAATTAGGATTAATGAAAAGAGTTCCAGTACTTTTCCATTTCACAAAGCTCCCTTTAAAGTTAAAAAGTTGACATTTACTCTGCTATTATGCCAGTATTTGAAAAGCAAATCAAATCTTAAAGTAGATGTGTCTGCTTTATATTTTAATAGAGTCTGATAGTATCTTTTTTTTAATTCCTTGAGAATTAAAATAAAACAATAAAACATGTGACATATGGTGGGGTGATACGGGGCTTTAATCCCAGTACTTGGTAGCAGGGTTAAGCAGAGCTCTGTGAGTTCGAGGTCAGCCTGGTCTACAGAGTAGACCTGTCCCAGAACCAAAAACAACAAATGAGTCTAATTACTTCAATAATCTGTGGTTCAGTGCATTTATACTCCAGCGGTGTTTGTTTCGTATACTTTACCACACCTTGTACAAAGTCACACATTTTACGTTTCTTGGGCTGACTAATCCTTGATTAATAAAAGCCACCCCCTCCTTCAGTCTCCTCTGTTGCTGTAGCTCACCATAAGACTTCACAGGAGTGTTCACACAGTTCTGCACACGTGGCTATTTGCTGAATTTTTAATATCTCATTGCTTAGATTTAAAAGCCACTGGTTTAGACTGGACTCCATTGAAACTGCTGTTTTCTTCTCTAATATTCAGTGCACACAAGACTTATCTCTGCTTCTCTCTCTGCCTCCTTCCCCTCTGAAATCTCTCTGCCTTTAGCTGTATGTAAGTCCACATGATTCCTTGTTAAGTGTTAGCTTTTTCAGGAAGCTTCACCATGGTGGCGCCACATCTGCATAGTTGATTGCTGACCTGGGAGTCCCTCTAGCACAAGCCCCTGAGAAGAACTCAGTGAATGAATGTTGTTTCATTCATGCTTTGTCTGGTGTTATTATTAGCTAGATCAGGTGTATTTTTTTCTTGGTCAGGACACCATTTGCATGTTTTTCTATATTTTATATATATATATATAATTTTATAAGGTTCTTCATATATGTGAATATGTGAAGATATATTTGGTCACAAATATAATTGGTCACAAATATATCTTCACATATATGAAGAACCATATAAAAACAAATGTATATATAAGGACCACTTCCAATTTTAGTAGCTAATATAATATGGCTACATGTGCTGTCTGTGTGTCATTTTACTCCACATGTGTGATAGCAGTTCTGTGTAGATCCCATTCTGTCCTCTTCAGTGTAAGTACTTTCTCCATCTCAACTCTGTCACAATGCACACGCATACAGAACTGTGTCTTGTATCTTTCACATGTCTTTTTTTTTTCTAAATTGTCTCACCTTGAGATGAAGAAATATGTTTATTCTTTTATTAGTAATGTTTGTCAGGACAACATTTTAATTTCTCTTCTATTCCAATGGAGAGGTTTAACAGAACTTTAAATCATTACTGCTCTTCTCAGTTTAGGACTTAGACAATTTTCTTTTTTTTTTTTTTCCTATTACCACATTTTCTGTTAGACATCTCTGGTTCCAGCATTGTTCACATTCTCTCTCCCTAGTAACTGAAACAGCATTGTGTTTGTGATTCACTGTATGATAAAGTACTTCTCTCCTAACAACAAACTGGAAGCATTTTGGAATCTTTGAAAATTTCAAAACTAAGTGATCTTTATGTTTCATTCAGACAGGAAAACAAACATCTCTCTCCCATTTACATTTTATTTGTTATAATTTTCTTCCATACTAGCCTATGTCTCTATTATCTTTTAATGTTTTGTATTGAGAACTGAGGTATTGGTCAGCTCAGTTTTTTTAATTAAATGAATAATACTTATAAAATGTCTTTCCTTTTTTGGATCAATGTTGTTTTCCAATGCATGCTAAGTTTCGTGTATTTTATAGACTCCAATAGACTCCTCACACATTTCCTTTCCCAACTTCAACACTTGACCTCAGTTTGTGTTTGACAACTGCTCGGTTTTCTGTTTCTTGCTTGGTATGAGATTTTTCTCTCTCTTTTCCAATTTTCATTCCCCTGTCCCTTTCCATATTCAAGGCCATTTCCTCATTGATTCATGTTAGAGAGTACTCATGGTGGTAACCGAGATATCTCTGTCAACAGCACTCACTAACACTGTGTTCTTAGACTCTTCTGTTGGTCTTCAATACACCCTTCATCAGTTTGTCATCCTGTAGCCATCACTTCCTCCTGCCGAGCTGACGTTTTCCATACTGAGTGATACATCCCTACTCTTTCATGCCGCCCTACCAGCTTACTCTGTACCCTCTTCACCATGTTGCTATTTATGGTGGGTTTCAGCATTCAGTTATAATTGCCAAGCCATATTACTAAAACTAACTTCCTAGTTCGCGTAGTACTTATTTTTGTTATTTTATCTGCTCATCGTTCTGACACATCTCGTTTCCCCTACACTGATTTTTCCCCCCTCTGAGACACATTTTGTTGATATTTTATTTTTTACTTTAAAAAAGAATGTGTACACTTAGTGTTGCCCCAGAGATGGGTATTTCTTCATTTCATTTCCAGTGAAGATTGGAATTCCTCGATCACAATGTGGAATGTCGGCATTTCTAAGTCCATTCTCAATTGCCTGGTCCAGCGTTCACTCACAGCATCTCCGATGGGCTCCCATGGGATTCTCTTTTCCTGAAAGCCTTGTTAAAGACACTGGATTCAGAGACCAGTAAACGCTAAATTATCAGTACCTAGAACTACCTAGGTCTCTTTTTGCCTCATCTTCAGAATTTCCTCACCGAGGTTACAGAACATAGATGCAAGATGCCTCTTCTGGGCCCACTTCTGAGTTCTCCCCTCAGATGGGAACCTCCGTCTACGTGTTTATAAACTCTTGGTGGCATGAACAGAATCATAATTTGGTGACTGAATGGCAAGGCACCGACCTTGTAATGTTGTGTCTGATGAAAGAGATGTGTGTTTCACACCAAGTTTTGCCTCAGCAAAGCTACCACTATTCACATGGTAAAGTTAGGGTGCTTCTATATCTAATACAGTCCAGCTCAGCTCAGAGTCCATGTGAGTTTCTCTCCACTTTGATGTTGGGTTTTCAGATGGTCACAGTGTTAGACTTAATAGATAAAAATTGTCTTTTTCTACATAATCTTTGGTATTTTACTCTCAGAGTGAATTTTTTTTTTTTAAGGAAAAGACAACCAAAGTCATTTTTACCATAGCGAAAGTTTATATGTGTTGACTTTTAAAGTCAGTTATTGATCCAGCTGCAGTGGATTTATGCTTTTGCTTGCTGCCAGTACCTGTCAGGACATACTGAAAATTCCTTTTCTTTCTTTTCTTTTTAAGTTTTAGATATATTTTTACAGGTGGTAAACATAAAACTTATGAAGAAAAGAGCCTATAAAATTGAGACTCCTCTTTTTCTACTTTTCAGCTCTAAGTTTACATTTACAATTTGGTTGATCAAAGTTATTTTAATTTAAGTCTGGTGCCTGTGTTGGCCTCTATAGTGAACAGAGATTAACAATATTGTAATTAAATTCTCTCTCTCTCTCTCTCTCTCTCTCTCTCTCTCTCTCTCTCTCCCACTGTGTGTGTGTGTGTGTGTGTGTGTGTGTTGTGTGTGTAGAGAACTGAGTCCAAATTTAGATATTATTACTCAGATTCCCTACAAGCCCTATACCTACCTACCTTCCTTCCTTCCTTTCCTTCTTTTTTAAGATTTCTTTATTTTTATTTTATATGTACGGGTGTTGAATGTGTGTCTGTAAATTACATGTGTGCAGTATCTTCAGAGGTCATTAGAGGCACTGGATTTACAGCAGGTTTGTCAACTACCATGTGAGTGCTGGGAGTTGAATCACTGGGCCACTTAGGACAGCAGACAGCATTCTTAACTACTGTGCAATCTTACCAGTTTCCATCACAAATTTTGAGACGGAGGGATCTCTCATTAGAGTCTGGGACTTGCAGGTTAGGCTAGACTTGGTGACTAGTGAGCCCTGAGTATCTGTCTATCTCTGCCTCCTGAAATGGGACTCCAAGTTCATGTCAGTGCATGTGGTTTCTTACATGGGCACTAAGGATAGAACTCAGGTTACAATTTTCTCAGGCAAGCACTTCACCAACTGAGCTGTCTTCCCTGGTCCAAAACTCTGCAGCTTGATGATCGACATTGCCAAGTCTAAGACTTCACTTCTCAAAAGTAATGACAGGAAAGAACATTTATCATATATACACTGAGATGTTCCCTGCTAAAAATTTTGGAATATGAAATATGAAACTACACTCAGAACCCAGAACAAGATACCCTTGCCCACCTGATAGGTGGAAAGTGTCAATGGCAGCTATGATAATTACTATGGAAACAGAGGCAGGAAGCAATAACTCTCTCTTCCCTCCATTTAGAAATACAATGACACCAGCTGCCAGGATATCAGCAGCCCCCTCCAAGGCAAAACTCTGTCAAGGCAATGGTAACAGCTGTACAAACTCCACACAACCAAGTGGAATGTTCTCTCTCTTGATCTTCAACCCGAAGGGACTAAGTTATGCAAAGCTTGGTTAAACATAATTTTTTAAAAGTACACATAATATTATCTGCTGTAGTCAAGTAGATTAAAAAAAATTATGCACATATGCATACATTTGTAAAGACATGGCTTCTATTTAGATACATATGAAAAATATAAAAATACATTTCATAGTGCAAGGTGTAGGAATGGACAAAATAGTTCAATTTTTTATCAAAATATACTGTGGCATACTATAATCTTAGTGCAGACAATCAGGTTCACGCTATTTATGAAACAAAAAGAATCTATTGTCTGCCTTATTTCACTGTGTCCTGATCACCATGTCCTGCCAAGATTATCAGGGCATTAGCATGGGAAAGACTTCTTTTCCTTACATATGAGTGTATATAGCTTCAATTAACAAGGCAATTCCACATAGTTTATCTGGTAATTAAAAGAGGTTTATTTCAGGGGTAACTTACAACCAATAAGGGGTAAATTATAGGATCTGGGAGAGATGAGGTACAGTCCAGCATAGTTCTCTGGAGAACTCTGACTTGGTTTGCAATCCACCCTCCAGAACCATGAGGAGCTAAAAGAGTAAGCACATAGGCATCTAGGGTCTTAAGGAGTCTCTTCTCGGACACGCCCCAGGGGCAGGTCAGAGGCAGGTGTAGCAGTTATTTGCTGCCACACTAGGGGCAGTGCTTCAAGGTCAAGGCTGGAACAGCTACCCACTACAAGTGTATCTAAAATCCTTCATGTTATGCAATTCGGGCTTAATATATTTTTGTTCAATAAAGAAATATGTTAGTGAGAAGTTACCAATTATCAAAGTATATGTTCTTATGGCTAAATTGTCTCTGGCTCCCCAGAGGGATGATAAATTTCAAAATCTTGCTTTTTTTTTTCTTTTGAATCTAAATCTTCCAGTTTTTCTTTGCTAGCAACAATGATGACATGTGTTTTAGGTTACAAGATGTTGAGAATTGCCTTTGATATTTTTAGTGTACTACAAAATGTCTTGATATATGATGGTATAGTTAAATGACACTATTGTACACCTTGCTTATGTTGGGAATACCCAATGAATCAATGGTGATTTAAGCATATACTTTTAAATGCTTAATTATAATTAATTATGTGAAATTCTGCATGGAATACTTTATATATTTTCCTCATTGAGCAATTCTTACATCACATGTTATTATTAGTATGGGATATATATATATATATATATATATATATATATATATATATATATTGTCATTTAGATTATGATCCCAAAGTGCATTGTTTTGTTCCTTGATTTTCTTTAATCAATTGGTGACCACAGTCTGCAATCTGTTCTTTTTAACTTTATAAAAACCAGTGTATGTTGATGACAGTAATGATGCAACAACTATACTGGATATCTCAGTAGTGTCTCAGATGCCTACTTGCACATTGTTAAACATTTATATGAATTAACCTTCTACCAACTACAGAGTTAACGTCCACATTTAGTAAGTGTTAAAGTGCATGCTTAGAGAAATTACACTTGCCCTTAAGCCCCACAGACACAGGGGAAAAAGGCAGGAGTCAAACTCTGGGCTGCCTGACTCTAAAGAGTAGATGCTCAACTCTACTGCTCTTTATCATCTATGATCACGTTGGCAGAGGGAACCACTATAGATAATGTCTCCTGGACATTTTTCCCATCCCTCTCAGATTCTTTCTTGATATATTACTCATCACTGAAAAGCAAATGTTAATCAACCTTAAGTTTTGAACTTAGAAAAAAAATAATCCCACGCCTGCTCTTTCCCTTTGTCCCAGATGTTTCCTCCAAGGCGCTGTGACATATTGTCACCAAGGCCATGGGCTCATTAGGCAGCTTGCTGTTGTCAGCTGTCTGTCGATTGTTTCTTTAAAGGGAGTCTCTGTGCTCTTTCGAGTCATTTAAGCTAATATCCTTAGAGCAGAATCAACATTCCAACCTTGTCAAGTGGTGTTAATTGAAAATAAATACCCAAACACTGCAGCTGTGCTCTCCTCTTTAGCTGTTCAGAAAAATCAAAGCGTCAGCACCAACGGCATCTTGTGACAGGCTAAGTTATGAATCACAGATAATGATACACAAGATCTAAGGAACATGTATGTTTCTCAGGCCCTTCCGTGAAACTCATTCTATAGAAGAGAAGAACTGGGTCCCTAAGACAATCGATAGCATGCCCAGGATATGAGATGCAAAGCTGAGTTTCCAGTGGGATTTGTTTGGCTGTATTCTTAATTATTGAGTAATATTTCCACTCTGTTGTAATAATGGTTCTTGAGGGTTATAATTCTTAGTTCACATGTGTGGAATGCGCTATCTGCCAACCTGCATAAAGAATTTTCTCTGGTCTCCTTATCGAGGACCATATCATTGGTCAAATGCATGACAGCCTTGGGGAATGCTATGGATGGTCCTAGTGAGGATTAAATGAAAAAAATGTGGTGATGAATGTCAGGGTCATATTGATGCCTAAAGTAATTAATACATTTCATGATTTTCAATTGTGTATCCACAATGCAATGTATGATAAAACCACTAGAGTTTGTGTAACTTGAGTTATGAAAGCTTAAATCAATTCCCATGAACTGACTACCGTATTTAAAAACAGGACTTGTGTGGTGTGGTTGAGATTTCCAGTTCATTCTCTTCCATTCTGTCTGCTCCTACCCTCCTTCCATCTGGTCTGAATTTTGAGTTTTCTATTGATCATTCCTTTAATTTTTGCCTTTTCTCCCTCATATATGTTTATCACAGAATGTGATTTTTGAGTTTGAATCTCAAGAAAGTGATATTCTGCAAAAGTTGTGACTTACGTCACCTAATACTGTTTGTAAGGTTTTCACTCCACTATGTGTGTTTTGGGTTCATTAAGTTTCATGGCTGTAAACTATTCCATTTTTATCAATCATCTGTCTTATTTATCCAGCTTTCTGTTGATGAACATTTGAGTCATTACTAGATTTTCTCTTAATAAATAATAGAACCAACACTTCTATGAACATTTTTACACACTTCTTGAGATACTGTCTTCTCCATGATTTTATCACTAATTATATAAGAATTTTCAAGAACTTATACTAGTCCAATAATTGATATTAAGCTTTCAAAAGGGTTGATTACTTCTCCAGCATAAAATGATATACAATATGGATTTAATTTGAATCTAATTATGAAGTTTTAAGCATATATATAATACACATAACAACCGTACACTTTCCTTATTGGGTAAATATCTATAAATACTTATTGATCAAATTTCATTAATTACTGTAAATACGCAAGCATGTACTTATGCATGTGTTATTATGCGGAAGTACTTTCTAATGATTAATAGTAGGCAGCTGCTACATATTGTTGAATTAATTTTGGCTTACAAGTAAACTCTGTGTTGAACTAAAATTTTAAATGGATGTAATATGTCCTCTTTCAAGGTAACACACTATTTGTATGCATGTATTATTAAGCATTTTAATTTTTTATTTTGACATTTAATTATTAAGATTATTAGACACTATTTGATATAGGAATATTTACATTTTTTAAATGTAGGTCCTATTTTTTTCCTGGCCATTGTCTTACAGTATTGGTGGAATTGTAAGGTAAAAATGGCTTGATATTTTATTCATGGGACTCTTGAAATTAACAATTAATTTTTAATGATTAAAGTTTTGTCAAAGCCTGCATCTATCTTTGATTAAGTTTTGGAAGATTTTAGTTTTCTGGAGAATTTAGTAAACTGACAAATTTGTCCCCAACTCCCTGTTTTAATTTTATATTACATTTGCAGCTAGTCATTTTTTCATTATCTGTTTTTATTCATTGTACAATATTTAGAGGATTGCCTACTTCACTAATTGACAAATTATCATCTATTATTTTGTATTATAGCCCATACCTACCTGGACATCACTTTGCTAATTTATTGCTCGTCATTTCTTTCTGAATCTTACCCCTTTTTACTCTCAACACTTTATTTTATACTGAAATGTACTTTTTAATCCTTCGTAGAGTTAACACAACTGGCGCCAAACACCAAGTTTTGTTTCTTTCTTAAGGTGCACGCACGTGCGTGCGTGATGTGCATGTGTGTCCTTGTGTTTGAGTTCAGGTGTGTATACCTCAGTATAGGTGTGGCGGTCAGAGGATGACCTCGGCTCGTGGACATCACCTTCTGCCTCCTCTGAGCAGATCTCTGTTTCTCACACTGCGTCTATTAGGTTAGCTGCCCAGGGAACCTCTAGCGATTCTCTTTTCTTCATCTTCTTCATCATCGTCCAACAGAAGTATTAAGATTACAGCCACACATGATCACAACAGGCACAAGGTGGGTGTTGAGGATCCAAGCTCAGTTCTTCATGCTTGTGCTTCAAACGCCAGAGCTGTCTCCTCAGTCTGCGCTTGACTGAAGTTTTCTGAGCCTGAGTATAAACAGGCAGTTGTGGTCACTGTTCCGGGACTTCACAAGCATCTCCAGGTTCTGGTGCAACTGCTTAAGACTCAGCTGCTTTCCTGTCAATGGGCATCTTGACTTCTCTCGTTTTCAAGACCTTCAGAACACTGTCTCCTCTCCAGCCGCACGCTCTCCAGGCTGCTCAGACACACTGCTTCCTGTGCCTGTGGGACAGTTTCTAAGACTTGAAAAGTCACAGCAATGATCTTGGACTAGTTGTTTTTCAATGTTCTTTCTTCCTTTTCCTCTTCAACTGTGGCCATGCTGTTCTAACTAGTCACTGGAAAGATTTTACTGTTGCATTTGTATTGGCTTCCTTTTCAGATCTCTGGCCAAAATGGACAGTATTGGTTCTTATTTTTGCTATGTTATGGGTTTCTTTAAACAGTTCATATTGACTTTGTATTCTGCACATCAAACTCAAATCTGGAAGTTTTTCTCTCAGAACGTTTGCTCTTTTGCAACATTTTCTCCTGATTTGTGATGCTAGAGTGGTCCTTCAAAGTTCACATTAACACTTGTGAGTTGGAGGTTATTGTTGGAAGCCAGAGGGTGCTGCTCTACTGTGCTGGCTAAGCTCCTTTGCAAGTCATTTTAACACGAAGAAGAATAAAAACAGAACCACAGGTGACAGAAATGTCACCAGTCATCTACTTTTCTCAGTGATTTGAAAGATACAAGCTAACATACTGGAGAAAGAGTTTTTTTTTTCTCCCTGTAATTCATGAGCCTGTTATCAGTCAGCAGAGGGAGCTTCCAGCAGTATCTTAATTTTTGCAAAATTACCTTATTCCTGCTTAACATATGTTGGGAATGAAGACCATACAGGAATGCTATTATTTTTTAGAAGATTTATTATTTTATTTTCAAATTATTTTAATTTTATATATACATCACCAAACCTATGAGTGTACAGCATGTCTTCATATTAATAGATGTATATTATTTCTTATGTAACTAATTTTCTTTTTTGTTCTATTCCATTTTAATTGAAAGCTTAGGAAATGCTTCATGCTTCCTAAACATTCTGTTATTTTCAGATCAACTACACAGGAAAAATTAGTGGTGTTGCTGAACAGTCCAGCATTTTTTTTATTTTCTGAGATTATAATATAGCTAATATTCTATGTGAATGTGAGAGAACCTGCATGGATTGTATGTATGCCACTTGTATGTTGGTGCCCAAAGAGGACAGATGAGGGCATCAGATCACCTAGAACTGGAGTTATAGATTTTACACCACACAATGTAAACCCAGGTCTTCTGCTGTAGCAACAAGTGCTCTTAACTACTGAGCCCTGTCTGTCTGTCTATCTATCTATCTATCTATCTATCTATCTATCTATCTATCTATCTATCTATC
>CABHPQ010104972.1:0-12470 GCA_902168405.1 Peromyscus aztecus
CTACACTGTTCTATTAGAGGTGATCCATTATTCCCCTAGTAAATACAAGAGAAGAGGGATGATATGTGTGTGGGTTTTCGGTCTGAGATGAGCTCTCTCTCTCTCTCTCTCTCTCTCTCTCTCTCTCTCTCTCTCTGTCTGTCTCTCTCGCTCACCTTCAGTGCAATTCTCTCTCTAAGGTCAGAATTTTTTTAACACGAGATACTGTTAATTGTTTATATAAGTGTTAACATACTGAATGTTATTTTAATGGTGTTTTAACATATGCTCGGTTGTACACATAATTTCTCTCCCTTAACAACAAGTCTTTGAAAGTTCCTCAGGCTCTGGAGTGTGCTGTTCTGAGTGTAAATGCAAGCTGCCCTCCTCTGTAACTCTGCAGCCTTGAGCACTGTCCTTCTCCTCACTGCCCCGTAGCGTTTCATCTATGCTGTACAAAGATGATCAGCAACATTGTCCATCTTGGAAGTGTGCTCTGAGCAGTATATAATTTAATACTTTTTTAAAAAAGATAAGGACTTGAAGGTGTAGTTAAAATGGAACATGTACTTAACATGTGCAAAGCCCCGGGTTCAATCTCCATTACTAATCAACAATAAATGATATGGTGGATAAGAATTTTTCCAAGTTTTATTTTTCACATTGCATCTATCTATCTATCTATCTATCTATCTATCTATCTATCTATCATCTATCTATTATTTATTTATTTGTGTGTGTGTGTGTGTGTGTGTGTGTGTGTGCGCGCGCGCACGCGTGCGCGCACATGTGCACATACATGTGCAGGGTGTGCATGTGGAGATCAAAGGACAGCTTTCCAGGGTCTGTTCTCTCTTTCCAATGTGTGGCTCCCCAGGGTTGAATGTAGACTGTAAGTGCCCTTACCCACTGAGCCATCTCCTTTATATGGTCTTCTTCCATGCAATTTGGTACAAGAGCAGAAACTGTTGAATTTAAAGCTTACCCTAAATCCACCTTCTCATGTCAAGGTCTTCAATCATGCACAGACTCCATTTCAAAATGTTTGCATCCACAGATACTAGAGATCCAATTCAAGGCCTCTTGCATGCTAGGCAAGTATTCTCCCATTGAACTATGCTCTTAGGCCAAGTTTTAACATTTCTGTTGTTATTACCATGTTATTTGACCCTTACCATTTTTTTTTGTTTTTTTTTGAGACAGGGTTTCTCTGTGTAGCTTTGGAGCCTTTCCTAGAACTCATCCTGTAGCACAGGCTGGCCTTAAACTCACAGAGATCCACCTGCCACCGTGTCCTGAGTGCTGGGATTAAAGGCGTGCGCCACCACTGCTCGGCTTGACCCTTACCATTTTTGCTACAATTTTATTATTATGTGGACTTTATGGTTAACATGGATAAATATTCAAAATGTGGTTATTGTCATAAAAAGAAGTTTGTAAGGTTGTACGTAGGGTGTTAGCTCATTTGTACTCTTTTGGTTGAGTTTTCATTTTTCAAACGAGGTCTCATGTAGCACAGGCTGAGCTCAAACTCACAGTTGCCTAGAAGTCTTAATCTTCCTGCATTCTAGAATTATAAGAATAAATCATCACATCTGACTAATTTCTATTCTTATATAATTATGTTTACAAAGTAAAAAATTCTGTCCAAGTACATGCAGGAAGAACCCTGCTCTACTCATCTGGCCATGGAAGTTGTGATTAAAGAAGTCATCAAAGTCACCATAATTACATCACGTTTCTATGGGAACTGTGATGTCCAGGCTGTTCTACAAACTGGAAATGTCTCTGTCCAATTCTCTTTTCTATGACTTTACTGGTCCCAGAAAGAACACTTCAGGTAACTTTGGAAAGCATGCTCATTAAAGAAGCTGTGCAGAGATGCAGATAGATGATTGGCAGAACTCTGCCTCCCCACCCCCACACACTTTGATATCACAATAAGCCCTCACCACCAAGAATTTTGTTGGGTTTTACAGTGAAGGATAATGATTATTGTCAATATTCAGAAACACAGAGAAATATCCTAGGGCTCTTGTAGAAATGATAGCCTATTGACAGTTAACTTGTGCTACTTGTGGTTCCCCTAGGAGTCCAAGGTGCTTGGCTAGCCCTTTTCCTGTGTCTTTAAGACACATGGCCAGTTGTACTTGCTGTCTGAAAGCTTGTTCCACCCATTATAAAATTTCCCATGGGCATTTTGCCTCATGATTTCTGCACTCCCTGAAGATTTCTAGAATTTGTGTTTCGCTAAGATCCACAAAATTCAACATTTCTGTCTTTGTTAATTTAGGTGGAATTTCTATGTAAAAGAAACATTATTGCATGAGCTATTAGATTACATTGGCAATGATGTGCACAGAGGAGTACATGGAATGATTAGCTATTTTTCAGTATTGCCTCTTTTCAGAAGTCTTTTACTAAAAGACCTCCAGAAAATGAGCAGTGACTTTCCTTTGCATTTCTTTTGAATTTCTTTAAGCATTCATAAATATTTATATAGATCATGCATCTTAGTTAAACACAGTCATATTATTCAGTGCTCACATTGTTCTGTTTGGCTACTGGGAGCTCCTTATGCATTGTACATGCTTTTAATGATTTTATCATTTTTCTTTAAAAAATTTTTTAGGTTGATTCATAAACATATGGTACATACTAATGGGGTTTCATGATTTTTCATGCTTTCTCCTGTGATAGTTTTGCCTAGACATATCCCTGACAACTAACCATTTGTCATCCATTTGTCTAAGAAAGTTTTTTTCTTTTAGTGGAAAAGAATTTTAGAAGAATCATTCTGTGTATTAGGGTTTAGCATTGCTGTTGATTTGATAATTATTTCTGGCCACTAGAATGTACAGGATCGTTATTAACAAACAATTACCTTACTTTTAATGTAATATTTTTATTAATTTTTTGAAAATTTCATACAACATACTTTGATCATATTCACTTCCACTCATTCCCCCAACTCCTCCAAGATCTACCTAAACTCTCCATTCTCCAAATTCATATCTTCTTTATTTGTTTTTTATAAATCATAGAGTTCAATTTCTGTTGTCCATTTACTTCTGGGTGAGGGGCCATCCACTGGAGTGTGTTCAAAATGCTAGTGGCCTCATTTCAAAGAAAATCCTCCTTGCCCCAGACACCATCAACTGTCCATACTTTCGCAGGGGTGTGAGTTTTGGGTTCCCTACTTCCCCTATGCTGGAATATTGATTGACGTGATCTTTTGCAGGTTTTACTCAGGCAACCCTAGCTGTGGTGTGTTCACGAGTACAGCAGTTCTCCCACGTCCAGAAGATCTATCTCTGGTTCTTGCAAATCTTTCAACCCCATCTTCCATGATATACTCTGAGCCTTGGTGGGGAACAGTGATCTGGGGACTCCTGTACTCAAGATGTGGATGGGCCTAGGAGTTACCAATAAATGTGCTAACACACCTAGTAGTTCAGGTATATTTATAGGAAACTTCTTGACTTGAGTTCAGTTTTACAGATGACCATGCCCAGGTTCACAAGGACCTAAATTATCCATCTAGGTAAGTGGCAGGATTGGAAGAGGTTTTGGTATTTCACTAGGGAAAATGTAACAGTTTCCATGTTAACAGATGGGTTTCCAGACCTGAGGCATATCAGATGGTGCTACCCTACTAATGTAGCTGCAGAAGTCCTCATCTACAGACCCATTTAGTGATGGGCATGATACAGGAGAGGAAATCCACCCTTTGTGTCAGGAGACTTGAATATAGGACCCCATGAGGTAGCTGATCCTTGGGACAAGTAAGTAAGAGGAAAGTTATACTGAGTTACTTTGGGTCAATGCACTTTATATATCACCTGCTTTCTTCCTGACATCCATTCAGGTTATTGATTGTGATGAAAATAGTTTATAACTGAGTATGGACTTTAGATGAGTTTATGCAAGTCAGGTGAAAACTTTGGTGTCTTCTGGTCAACAAATAACCTCGGAATTATAAAAGTCTTTCAACTTTGTCTTTGCTTCTGTTGTTTATCATTATTATTTTATATTATGACAGGCACAGTTTAGGAGCTACAATATTAATGAAATATTAAAAATATGTTGGGATTGAAAGCAAAAGTACTGGGGGATATAGAGCTTGATTAGTGGTTAAGACCACCGACTGCTTTTGCAGAGGACCTGGGTTCGATTCCCAGCACCCACACAGTGGCACACAGCTGCCTGCAACTCCTGTTCCAGAGGATCTGATTCCCTCTTCTGACCTCCATGGGAATTAGGCACACATGTGGTAAGCATACATACATGAAGGCAAAACATTCATACAATAAAAATAAAGATATAAAATTTAAAAAGAAAGCAAGAGTACTGACTTTGAGAATTGTGTGGCAACCAGGGAAAACCGTTTTAAAACTGCATCTTATATATTGAGATATTATTGATGGTTTGTTAAGCACACTTGAAGAGATCAATAAGTAGTTTCTACAGAGAATTAAAATAAAAATATAAAAGGAGAACGATCACCTTGACTATGCTCAAGGCAGATGAATCAATGAGATGCAAATACACATCCTGGGATGTGCATACCACAAAGAGAAAATGAGTACAATAATTTCATGTTTGGAAAAGACTGTGTGTAGGTATTGATATATATGTATACTTCACATAATGAAGTATGTGTAGAGAATATGCACAATTATAAAGACAAGTGACTCTGAGTTGTAGGGTAAGAGTTGGATCATCAAGAAATACAGAATAATTTCAATTTACAAATATATTTTCAAATACTATTTGAAGTTTTGCTTTCTGGAATAGAATGTATTATTTAAACTATGAAATTGTAATAATTTATGTTAACACATCCAAAATATTATGAAAAGTACACATTTCTCCACATATCTGTGATAGTGTATATGGTTACTAATGTGAGAAACAAATAATACTGTACCGTTGTTATTATTAAAATTTCTTTCTGGACTAAGTGTGTTGACAAAACTAAAGGGCTATAAGTCCCACCCCTACCTGGATTACACAGTGAGCTGCAGGCCAGTACAGTTATACAGAAAGACCCTATCTCAACAGCAAGAAACAATAGAAAACGCCAAACAAAACAAGATAAAATCCAAAATTGAAATAAATATTCTGCTGTTGTCTTCTAAAATTCACCCTGTGGCTATGAAAAATCAATTTCACAACCTCTTGTTGTTAGTGTTCTGATATTGCTATTGTCTATACTGTATGTACAGGACCTTTTCAGATTCTGTATACAGTTATAGGGCACAGATCATGGTAGAACTAATGTGATTGCAAGATGAGCTCAGTATATACTCTTTGAGACCACAAAACTGGGAGAGTTGTGGTATAATGTTAACAAAACATGCCTTGTATAGGTGTGTGTGTGTGTGTGTGTGTGTGTGTGTGTGTGTGTGTATTCTTTGGCATTATGGTTTTGTTTCCCATTTGATCTCCTTCCTAAAGCCAAGCTATTAAGGGAAAGGAAGGAATTCTGAAAACGGAAATCTTTATAATCAGAGCCATGTACATATCCTTCAGTATGTCCTGAAGATAACTTTGTTATAGGAAAGTTGTTGGTATGAAGTACTGCCACAGTGAAATACACAAGATTCAGATCCCCAAGTAGAGTCTGATGAGAAGGTCTGGAGATTTGTGAAGACAGTAATGATCCTGAAGTCACATTACACAAGGAAGGCTCTGCACCCTCTTGTGGACCCATGCTTGGGGCATTGCCACAGTCAGAAAAACATAGAAATAAACAGAAATATGTAGAATTTTGCACCCAAGTGAGATCTGAGGTCACATGTGGGATGTGGAAGGAAAACAGTTACTTAGAGGAGCACAGAATATAGACTTTGTAGAGCTTGGCTATAGCTATCATTTTTCCCCCTGAGACAGGGTTTCTCTGTGTAACAGCCCTGGCTATCCTGGAACTTGCTTTGTAGACCAGGCTGGCCTCGAACTCACAGAAATCTACCTGCCTCTGCCTCCCAAGTGCTGGGATTAAAAGTGTGTGCTACCATCACCCAGCTATAGCTATCATTTTATACACATTCATGTTTATTTAAAACATTAAGACTTCTTTTTAAATAAAAGTTTCTGGTATAACAAGAAAAAGAGAACTGTATCACATTTCTAACAAGTTCACTGGGAAATATTTTATAAACAATAAAATTCATACTTACAAAATCACATTTGATGATTTTTATTTTTTAATTTATTTTTATTTTATGTGCATTGGTGTTTTGCCTGCATGTATGTCTGTGTGAGGGCATCAAGTCCCGTGGAACTGGAGTTACAGACAGTTGTGAGCTGCCATGTGGGTGCTGGGAATTAAACTCAGGTCCTCTGGAAAAGCAGTCAGTGCTCTTAACGACTGAGCCATCTCTCCAGCCTCCATTTGATGATTTTTAATAACTAGGTAGAGTTGTACAACTATAACTTAATTAAGTTTTAGACATTTTCACCATTATCTGATTTCTATAGTTCTTGAAAACAGTTAATCTTACACTCATACCTGACCTGAACAGCTACTGATTTGCCTTTGATCTCTATAATTTACTTGTTCTCAGCATTTCATATAAATGGGAGATTGAGCTGTTTCTGCCTTGTGACAACTATAAATAATGCTACTACAAACTTTTTATGTACATTTTTTTTTAAGTTCTGGGGACTCAACTTAGGTCCACATGTGTGCGAGGCAAGTGGTCTTTTGCATGACACTCTAGCCTTTTTTCTTTATTAAGAATTTTTTTTATTCATTTTACCAATCACAGATCCCCCTCTCATCCTTCCTCCTGCTCCCCCTACAGCCTTCCCCATCAACCCACCCATCATCCCCTCCTCCAAAAAGGTAAGGCCTCCCATGCGGAGTCAGCAAAGCCTGGTACATTCAGTTGAGGCAGGTCCAAGCCCCTTCCCATGCATCAAGGCTGTGCAAGGTGTCCCACCATAGGTAATGGGCTCCAGAAAGCCAGCTCATGCACCAGGGATAGATCCTGGTCCCACTTCCAGGATCCCTTCCAACAGAACAAGCTCTACAACTGCCTCCCACATGCAGAGGGCCCAGTCCAGCCCCTTGAAGTCTCCATAGCTGTCGTTCTAAAGTTCCTGAGTTCCATGAGCTTGGTTCAGTTGTCTCTGTAGATTTCCCCATCATGATCTTGACCTCCCTTGTTCATATAAACCCTCTTCCCTCTCTTTGATTAGACTCCAGAGCTTGGCCTGGTGCTTGGCTGTGAATCTCTACATCTGCTTCCATCAGTTACTGGATGAAGGCTCTATGATGACAGTTAGGGTATTCACCGATCTGATTACAGGGGAAGGTCAGTTCAGTAGCCCTCTCCACTATTGTTAGTAGTCTAATCTGGGGTCATCCTTGTGGATTCCTGAGAACTTCCCTAACACCAGGTTTCTCCCTATCCCATGATGTCTCCCTCTATCAAGATATCTCTTTCCTTGCTCTCCCACTCCATCCCTGTTCCAGCTCAACCATCCCGTTCCCTCATGTTCTCATCCCCCATCCCCTCTCCTCTATTGTCCCCCCTCATCCCCAGTTTACTCAGGAGATCTTATCTATTTCCCCTTCCCAGGGCGATCCAAGTGTCCCTCTTAGGGTCCTCCTTTTTTCCTAGCTTCTTTGGAACTGTGGGTTGTAGTCTGGTTATCCTTTGCTTTACATCTAGTATCCACTTATGAGTGAATACAAACCATGTTTGTCCTTCTGAGTCTGGGTTACCTCACTCGACACTCTAGCTTTTATGTACAAGATTTGAAATTGTCAAATAATATTTTTGTTCCTTTTGAGTGTAAAAGTAGGAATGGAATTGCTGAGTCATGTGGTAATTCAAAGTTTGGGATGTCATAATTTCAGATAGTCATCATAGTCTGTACCTGGAAATGATTTGAGGAAAAGAAACAGAATAAACATAGATTAGAGAGGCTAGTGAATTATCATCACATCTTTCTGTCACAATGCTAGAAATTAATTTTCAAAGTTATTTTCAATGAAGTCAAAGTGTGATTAAATAATATGGGAAAACTTTTATTATTGAAAAGTACAGTATAAGCCGGGCGGTGGTGGCACACGCCTTTAATCCCAGCACTCGGGAGGCAGAGCCAGGCGGATCTCTGTGAGTTCGAGGCCAGCCTGGTCTACAGAGCGAGATCCAGGAAAGGTGCAAAGCTACACAGAGAAACCCTGTCTCGAAAAACCAAAAAAAAAAAAAAAAAGAAAAAGAAAAAGAAAAGTACAGTATATATAGAACTCCTCATGAAGCCCCAAGATCGTACTGAGCTCAGGATCCTGCTGCTTCAGGCTCCTGAGTGCTAAGATTACAGGCGTGTACCATCACAATATGATGTCATCAGTTGGAGGTGGCAACCCCAGTGTGGGTCTTAGAGGTGCCTCTGACTTACTGTGCACATGGTTCTCTGTACTAAGTAACTAAGGTGGCCTATCTGTGGCTTGAGGAATGTGTACTTTCAGGGACTTACTTAGCTATGGGGAGGCATGCTAGGAGACTCTTATAGAGATCCTAGCAGATACTTATAGGAAAGTCCTGAGAAGATGGGGCTAGGGTTTGTGTGAGCGGGAGTTGTTGGGACCGGAGATGGATGGAATACAGAGACAGGTGGCCAGACTAATGGAAACACATGAACTGTGAACCAATGGCTGAGGGGCCCCCAACTGGATCAGGCCCTCGGAATGGGTGAGACAGTTGATTGGCTTGATCTGTCTGGGAGGCATACAGGCGGTTGGGCCGGATCCTGTGCTCAGTGCATGAATTGGCTGTTTGAAACCTGGGGCTTGGTAGAGACCCTTGGCTCAGCCTGGGAGGAGGGGGCTAGGCCTGCCTGGGCTGAGTCCACCAGGTTGATCTCAATCCTTGGGGGAGTCTTTGCCTCGGAGGAGATGGAAATGGGGGTGGGCAGGGGGACGGGGTGGGAGGAGGGAGAACGGGGGAACCTATGACTGATATGTAAAGTTGAATTATGTTGTAAAATAAAATAAAATAAATTATATATATAAAAAAAAAGAGGTAAAGGAAAAGTGTGGTCCTAAATCAGATAAGTCAGTTATGAGCTATGATGCCCAGTAATGAAGATGGTGCATTTCACCTCCTTGGAACCATCTGGAATTCCAGTCAGAGGGTGAAGCAACCATGTCTGTGTGCCTTGGAAACTGGTTCTTGACATTTTGAGGATGGACAGAATTGTTGTTGTTCTCATTTGGGGACGTTGAAGGTGGTCGTGAGGAGAGTTGACTCTTTTGAAGGAACAGAACCTCTTGCTCCAACTTAGAAGAAGATAAGAGATCCAGCTAGGTGGGCAACAGGTGGCTCTTAAGCAAAGATCTCTCACTTGTAAATAAGAACCTGGATCATCAATTATTTAATTGAGAGGCTGGCCTAGGCACTATGCTTCTAAATGCTTCTAGAAGGTAGACACTGCAGAATCTCAGCATTGCGCTAGCTCCATCAATTACTCTTGGGAAAAGGCAAGCCTGGTTCTCACCATCTTAGAGACATAGTTTTATGATCCATGACAAAGAATGGGATTAAGACCACTCCTTCACAGAGTGGCACTGAAGGTGGAATACCACTATGCTAGTACTGAGTACAAGTTCTATTCAAATGTAACCCCTTCTGTGGGTGAGATTCTGAGATTTTCAGAAAGTGGAGGGATAAAAAAAAAAAGGTACAATTCACCAAGAACAGAAATTGCTGGACCTACTGGGTTAGGAACATGGAGTGAGGGGCTTTGGTAGGAAGAGGATGTGGGCTGCTTTTGAGGCTGTTTTGGAGATATGCTTTGTTTACTTTTCTAATAGCATTGACATTACCTGGGGCCACTTTTCCTTCCAGAGTCTATATTTGACACTGAGCCTCTGTTGCTATGCAACAGCCTGCCTCTGAACTCAGAGAATGATGCAGGGAAACTGGTCTGGGCAGCTTTGTCTAGAGCATCCTGGAGACCGGATATTAGAGAGGGGGTGGGAAGAACGAGTGGGTAGCATTGACAAGGATGGGATCTTGGTGTGTTAATGAAATTCTTTCCAGAAGGGACCATCTCTGCAATGTGGCCATATTAGCTAACATTATGAGGAACAGCAGGAAAGCAGATGGTCAATGAATAAAATATATGATACCAATAGCAACAGGATCTAATGTTTATGCTTTTAATATACATGGGAAATTTTGAAGCAGGACTGGCTGTAGATACTCCTCTAATTATTTTGTGAGTTAGTATAAGGGTTGTTGTGAATCCTAATTTCAAAAACTAGGAGTTTTAATTTTTAATAAAGAAGAACCAAAAGAAAAATATATAAATGACCTTTTGTTGGTCACATCCAGCGTGTCTCATTTGGACACTTTGTAGGAGTGACAGGGAAGAGATAAGGACTTTGGTATGGTTCTATGGAATTTTCTACCCAGGAGAAGCAATCTTATTCCTATCACTTTTTTTACATCTCTAAGCTCCAAGCCTGAATTCTGACTAAGAGATGGAAAACCACACCCATGAATGTGTGTCTAGGGAGATAGAGTTTTAGATCCAAGAACACAGAATATACAGTTTTGTTATATTTCAGCTACAGAAGCAGCATATATATGTACACACAAATACACAAAAGCACCTACCCATGTCAAAGGCAATTGTCTTAACCTTCTTTCCTCAAACTCTGTACTTTGCATCTGTTTAAAAATCATTGGGTGTGTATTTGTGGCAAAAAAAATCTCTCCCTAACCAAATTAACACTGGTTCTTCTTCTTTGTGTTCCATTTTTTTGGCCTCCCAGAGTAAGTTTTAGTACAGAACTTTGCTCATTTCAACTCCTGACAATCTGATCATTCTTAATGTGTGATTGATTCATTTCCTCTATCCTCACCCTTGATTCCTGATCATATTGTCTTAATTTTATCAGGAACCTTGTTAAGTCAGTTTAGCAAGAATCCCTCTACCCTCCAACTCTGCTCTTTGTCAAAAAATCCCTACTTATCTTCATATTTAAAATTTGAGCTTGGTTATGAATTTGTCTCTTTCTTCTGTCACAACAGTAACAAGTGAAATGTCCTAAGTACTTTAAACTAGTGCCTAACTGCACATGAGCATTTACTTGTGTCAATCCAATAGTAAGTTTGTTCTCTCCAAATTATTATCTTGATAGTTTCAAAAATACACTACATTGTAAAGAATAAGAGGATACTGTTGTGAGAACTTTTCTTGGGGAGAAGGATACAACTGTTTAGTCACTCCAGATAGGGAGCTGACAACAGACCAAAGTAATAATTCCACCCATCTTGGCAAAACAACATGCTTATTGGCCATATCTACAGAGCAGGGGTAAACATTACTTTAAGGTGTATGGGAGACTCCAGAACAATTGCATAACCATAAAGTCCTATGCAAATACAGATGACAACCTCGTGGAAGCTGCATCATGGAATCTGTCCTTTCGAAGTTAATCTTCTACTTCCTATGTACTCTAGCATATCTTCAGATCACTTGCAGCAGCGGACTGTAAAAGTCAGTAATAGTTGGAATCCCAGGTGAGAGTCCCATGACACCTCCCTTTCCACTAGTGTCAATTAACATTATCACATGGCAACTTCAAGATGATGATGGGGCAACTCTATTATGCACAGGGAAAAAAGGGTCATGCTATAATAAATGACAGGGACACAATGATGGGGCACTTCAAATTCTATATTATAAGAACATATTTGTATTTGTTCTATAGGAAAAGATCCACATGCACACACTGAAAATGGTTTGTTTACTTTGAGTTAACCTTCAACCTGGATATCATCCAAACAGCTGGCTCAGGAGGAATGCTTAGTGACTTTGGTGTTTGTGAAACCCCCACCCTCTACCTCCCTCACTCTTACCCCATCACAGAGAACAGAGGAGGAGGAGAAAAGCACACACACCATAAATCTCAGCGATAAGACTGACCTCCTGATCAGAGGGGCAAGTCTAAGCTTTGGAATGATTGGCTGTCTTTTCTCCTTTCTGAATAGTCTGCTGTCTGAAGATAAGACAGAGGACAGATCCTTAGGCTGCTTCTCAGACTGCAGGCTCTCTGAAAAAAAAAAAAAAACAAATTAAGGATTTCATTCCTGGAATTTGGGCATGTCAAGTGGGGCCTCTTACACAAATACATATCTATAAAGTGAAATTACTTTGTATCACCTCCCCTGTCGATGTTCATTTGAAATGAGGCCTCTGTGAGTAGGTTGGTACATATTACTCAAATTGATTAGCCTTGGGATGGAAAATTAATTTGTATTTGTATATTTACAAATTTATATCCACATACACATATTCAAACTTATAATCACATTATGCATACTTATTTTTAGATTGCCTTCTCATTTAATATGATTTGTCTCAATTATTATTTACACTTCATTACTTCTTGTGAGCTTAATATGCTAAGATTTCTTTTTGGTGCGTGCATAGCTTTAAGTGAATTCTCTTTTGTCCATCTTTTT
>CABHPQ010104994.1:580-11275 GCA_902168405.1 Peromyscus aztecus
GTTTTGATGAGTGTGTAATGTCACCTGCCTACCCATGTAGCATATGGAACAGTCCCACTGCCCCTAAACTCAATGCTGGACCCATGGATCCCTTCTTCACTGTGCCCAGTCCTGGTTGCTGTCATGTCTCCATCTGTCCCTCTGTACCCAGGACTGTGTGTGCCAGGTTATACCTGCTGAAGACTGGGGGCCTATCCTAAGTATGAGTTGCATTCCTGGTGCTCGGGCGGGGGAGGTCTCTCTTTCCACCACTTGAGATTAAACTCAGGCTTTCAGTCTTGGCAGCAGGAGCTTGTACCCTCTGAACTGTCTCTCTGACCTTGTGAATCTTGTAAGTTTCAGGAACTTCCTGAAACATGTGAGTCGGTTTACTTCCCGAGCCTTGTAAATTTCATTTATTTTTTTTGAGTCTTGAGGAACTTCCGTCCAGGAGTGAATGTTTCAGTTCAGAGAATATAGGTACACAACCTATGTTCAGAACAGCAGAGCCTCTAGTCACAGGTATGGTGGTTTGAATAGGAATGGCCCCCATAGGCTCATACAGTTGACTGCTTAGTCACCAGGGAGCGGCACTATTTGGGAGGTATGGCCTTGCTGGAGTAGGTGTGGCCTTGTTGGAGGGAGTGTGTGACTGGGGGGTAGATTTCAAAAGCCCACGCTAGACCAGTGTCTCTCTCACTTGGCCCATGGATCAGGATGTAGCTCCCTACTACTTCTCCAGCACCATGCATGACTCCACGCTCCCTGCCATGATGATAATGGACTAAACCTCTGAAACGGTAAGCCAGCCCCCAGTTAAATGCTTCTTTTATAAGAGTTGCCTTGGTTGTGGTGTCTCTTCACGGTGACTGAGACAGCAGGTCAGGAGAGGGACTAAAGGAGGTACCAGGGAGGTGAGGAGCAAGGAAACTCCCCCTTGCCTGCCTGCCTGCCTGGAGTGGGCGAAGGATGGAAGTCTGTAGTCTTTTTCTATGCACATTTTCCTGGGCACAAAGCATAGAAGAGGTCAGGGGAGGAGAACCAACAGCTGCTGTTCTGTGCTTCTCTTGATATCTTAGAGATGAATCTGCTCTTCTCTGCTGCTTGAAACTGACTACACTGTCCCCAAATTTTTCTAAGGCAGACTCATTCAGACTTTGTCTATAACACTGTGAGAAATAGGGTATTTGACACTCTGTGTGCATATAAATAATCAAAATACAAGTTTTATGTAACAAAGATGTGTTCTCTCTTTCTCTGTGGTATAGGTACATGTTCATGTAGGTGTGCATGTGTGTGTACAGATACACATGTACATATGTGCTCTGCTGTGGAGGTGAGAGGTTGATGCCGGGATCTGCTTCAATCACTTTCCACTTAATTTTTTGAGACAGGGTCTCTCACTGAACCTGGAGCTCTTCGACTTGGCTAGACTGACTGCCAGTGAGCTCCGTGCATCTGCTTTTCTCTGCTTCTCCAGGGCTGGAGTTAGAGGTGTGTGCTACTGTGCCCTGCTTTCACATGGGTTCTGGGGATCTGAACTTGGGTTCTCAAGCTTGAACAGCAAACACTTTCCTAACTGAGCCATCTCTCCAGACAGAAATTGTGTTCCCCTTCAGTGTTTGGTGACTGCACCGTCAGCTGAATCGATTTCATGGTCCACTAACAGGTTGGGATTGTCAGTCTGAAAAGAACAGTCAACTGCTCGGGAGCAGCCTCCCATCCCCAAGCCCAGGGTGAAAGAGAAAGAGAGCAAGTCAAGGAAGGACTTCCCCTCTGGCTCGTGGGGGGACGCCCCCTTATTCTTCTTTTGTTCTTGGTATTTTCTTTTCCCTTTGAACTCTTTGGTGCTTTTAAAAACGTCTCATATGCCTGGCCTAGAGCAGGAGGGTGAACAAGAAGGGTGGGAGGTATCCTTGGGCTGGAGGAGAGTTTGACAAGAATCTCCTGGCTCAGTACGCTGGACACACACGTTCTAAATGGCGGCGCTGGAAGCACATTGGCCGTCAGCTCTGGGGCATGTCCCAGAGCCCCACTTCATTCGGGTGGTGGGAAGGAGAGAGGTGAGAGGGTTCCCTGAGCACCTGTTTAGGAAGTGTCCTCTTCTGCACAGCGTCCTCCCAAGTGTAGAAGTGTGTGTGTCTCAGAGCCACACGTGGCCTTATTAAAATGTTCCCCAGCCCAATTTGATTCTGGTTCCCTTTCCAGAATGAACTGAGTTTAACTTGTTGGGAGCGCGAGGCAGGACAGGCAGGGGAGCCTTGGTCTGTCTCAGGCCCCTCTGGGATGGTACACCAAAGGACAGGCCTGGAAGCATCTTGTGTTCCCCCATCACTGGAATTTTCCTTTGAAGTGAGAGAGAGCTTGTGGACTGGACAGTTCTGGCAAGATGCTTATGATGCCCACAAAGGTTTAACTCTGGGGTGGGCACAGCCTTGGCTGGCAGCTGGCCTTTTTTGCAAGTGAATAAGCCCTCTCCAAGAGTCCCAGCACTGGCCTTTTAAAGACTGATCTTAGTAAAATCACAGGGTGTCAGAGCTGAAAAGAGCCCTGGCAATTAAGGACCATCTTGCCATTGGCTTACCTGCCTGTAATTGCTACAGAAGGCCTGAGCAAGCCAAGACACCCATTAGAACACAATTCTCTTATCATGGTGTCTTGAGCTGTTGTCTGGTACCTCTTCTCCCTTTCTATGAGCTCATTAGCATGGTCAGAGTGCCCATTCGTGAGAGGGGAAGACAGGGTCCTTTCAGGGGCTCCCTGTGTCTGGAAGTGTGGAATAGCCAGAGACCTGAGGCGAAGAGTCAGCCTGCTGACTGGTGGTGTGTGGAGGGAGAAGGTGTACTCAGTTACATCCCCATGCATTCAGATGCAGGATGAGACTGACATGGCTCCAGCTAGGAGGAAAGAATGACCATCCCATTTTACAGGCTGGGCACAGAGAGAAAGCTGGGTGTTTCCTTTATACACAGTAAATGTTCTTCCATAGTAATTCACTGACTGTTTCCAGCTTGTATGGATACTCCCAGGACAAGCACCCCCTCACATCTACCTTTGTCCCCTCACACATCCCTTTCCTTTGCATATTACATTGGTTCTCAAGAAAGGGATGACTCTGCAGATACAGTACCCACCTGTCAGCGGAGGGATGCTCTCACCTCAGGTAGCCCAAGAACCTTCAAATGATGCATACTGTTTTCCTAGATCTCTGCTGTGTTCATCCATCTCAGGGACAGGAGACCTTGATGCTGCAGAGGCAAGGGCCTCCAAAAGAAGATGGATAAGTGGAAGGATGTATGGATGAGTGGATGGGTGGATGAATGGATGGATGGATGATGGATGGATGGATGGGTGGGTGGATGGATGGGTGGGTGGATGGATGGATGGATGAATGGGTGGGTGGATGGAAAGAAATACATAGAAAAGAGATAGATATGTATCAATAGCTCTGTCTTCTATTTTGAAATATATAATCACATAGCAATGTATTGATTATATACAATATGTAAATTTTTATAATAGTATAAACCTTTTACTTATAGGGTTCCATGTGAGCCTGTTGGAGTAGAGCATCCCAAATCCACACAGCAGATTGACCATGTAGAAACCCACGAGTAGATGCTGTGATCTTGAAGCAACATTTTTCCTTCTTCTGGAAGCCTCTGTTTGCACTCCAGGCCTGCAGCTCATTGGAAGTGGTCCACCCAAGGTTTGGAGAGCAGTTGCTTTCCTTGTAGCCCACTGACTGCCAATGTTAGCCATATCTGCAGGGCATGCTCCCAATACCACCGTGATTTGCCTGAGAGAGTCAGTGGACTTGGGGGTTGCCAGGGCAACGGATCCAGTTAGCTGTTACCTGCTCCGTGTCCCATGACGCCCCTTCTTCCCTTTCTCTGGCTAGGGTCTGCAGTGGCCCCTGTGGAGAGGAAAGTTGTTCTGGATGGAGGAAGCAACCTATAACCAGGCAGTACCATCTGCAGGGAGCAATAAAGATCTCTGAAGTGGTCCCAGGAGATGGCTGTGCAGATTGCATGGCTTGACTGTCACACCTGTGCATCCTGGGCCCTCCCCAGGCAGTTCCCTGCCGCCTCCTCTGTGGAGAGTGACTCAGACCCCTGTGGCTTCCACCCACTCCATCCCTGTGAGCACCCCGTCCCTGCTCTCACTTCTCCCAGGAGGGTCTCAAGCAAGGCTGGAAGGAGACAAGACACTAGGCTGGCTGGAGTCACCGACCTTCTGTGGTTAGCAGACTGACTGGAGTTACCAGTCTCCCATGATGGTGATGGCGGACTCTGGACTCAGCCCTGCCTGAGAACAGTTAGTAAGAGGCTGCTGTGGGGCCTGAGCTAGGTGATGCCTGAGGGGTGGCCTGGAAACATGGAAGGGATATGGGTGGTTCTTTGGTATCCCTCAGCATGACTAGTCCAGAGCAGGTCAGAGAAGACACGTGTTCCCCTAGACAGTGTCCTCAGATGGAATGTAGGGAAACCAGGAGGTTCTTCTGAGCCCTGGCCAGGTGCAGGAAACACCAGGAGTAGCTTGCAAGCTCTGTCAGACCTCTTTAGAATGACTGAGCAGGCCATTAACCACCCTGCCTTCTGCTTGGAGAAGGGAGAATCAGCTCTCCTGTCAGAGGAAGGCAGCAGCCTCCAGGCTCAAATGAAGATGAGAGACCATTCTGTTTTCCACAACCCACGTGACCTTTGCCCTCTCCACAGCTTGGTCATCAGTCCAGGCGGTGTTCTTGGTTGCTGGGAGTATAAAGGACGCACATGGCTTTTCTGACAGCCTGCGCGATTGTCACAGCTAACACCTTGTGGTGTGGAGGGTTTGAAGACTGGAATACTAAGGCTCTTGAGAAGTAAAGATTTCTCGTGTGTGAGATGTTACCTGGGGATGAGGGGAGGGCTAAGAGGGAGGGGATGGGGGGATCTCAGCAACGTGGCTTAAGGACTCTGCAGTGCTCACTTTCAGGATGGTGATGACTAATCATGATTGTCTACTTAACAAGATCTAGGAAACAAACCTCTAGGCATGTCTGTGAGGCAGTTTCTAGATTGGATTGGCTAAGGTAGGAAGATGTCTCTCACTGTGGGCAGCCTCATTCCATGGGCTGGGATCCTGGATTGAATAAAAAGGAGAACGTGAGCTGAAAACAGTATCCATCCCCCTGCTTTCTGAACCCGGCCGGATATGTGACCAGCTGCCTCAAGCTCTTAACCCCATGGCTTTGCCACCAGGACGGACTGTGTCCTCACACTGTGAAGCAGAACAAGCCCTTCCTTCTGTAAGGTGTTTGGTGAAATGCCAAGAAAAGTAACTAATACAAGAAAGGGAGTAAAATATATTGCCAGGTATGGTGGCACATAACTATCCTCCCAGCGCTCAGGAGGTGAGGCAGGAGGATCGATCTGGGCTGTATAGCAAGAGTCTTTGTCAAACAAACAAACAAAAGGAGTTTATTGTTTGGTCCTGCTGGCACGCTGGAGAAGCCACTGTTGGCATAGACTGGCAAGGAATTGGGGATACCAGGGCAAGGGCAGTCCTTAGAGCCAGGTGTCAATCAGGTCTAGGTGGGGGAGGAGGGTAACTGTGAGAGTGAAAAATTGTGTGTCCATGTGGGTGGCTGGGGGTGGGAGTATGGGTTTGACATCAGGAAGTCTCTTGGACCAAAGTCAGAACCTCGGGGTCCTAACCCATCAACCTGGACATTCTCCGAAGGCTGAGTCTAGGCTTTCCCTCACTTGGCCACTGTCCCTCTGTTACCCAGTTCTGGTGACTCCGTATTTGTTCCTTGTTCTTCTGAGAGCAGTTATATAACAGGAGAGTTTCTCAAAGACTCCAATTGACCATGGCTCTGGCCTTCACCCACCACCCATCAGTACCAAGAACCACCCATTTGGTGGTTTTCAGAGGTTGCATAAGACTGGCCCAGTGTAGCCACCTCCTACCTGAAGAGCTCGCCAGGGCCGTGGCCAGTAGAGGCAGGCTCAAACCATAATGACATCTTAGATTCAGACGCAATTAGAGCCATGGGCGCTGCCCACCATGTCCATGCCTCCAGGTAGAAAAAGGAAGTCCAGGTAGAAACCCCAGGAGGTCACACTAAGGGTCATAACAAGTGTCCTGGGCTGGCTTTGTACTGATATCCAGGTCCTTAGGCTCAAGGGCCTTAGATGTCAATCAAGGAAATAAGGGTTTGGGTTTAAGACGGTGATCAAGAGGCATGGAGAGATGGGAAGCCAGGAGCGGAACTGTCCTAATTGGAGCATCCTTGGAGGCAGGCTCCTCCACCCTGTCCTCACGAGGGAGCTAGCTAAAGCATGGAAGTGCAGAAGCATAACAAGTTCTGTGGCTCAGATACCCTGTGTTCTGACTCTTAGAACGCTCCTTTAAGCTCCTGAACCCTCTTGTCCAACTGAAAACAGACCATGCAAGCTGAAATTATCTTCTTAAACCGTCTCATTTGACAGATGGAAAGGAAAGTTGCAGTGCCAACATGCCCAAGATCCCCCCCACCCCGCCCCCACCCCCCAGAGTAAACAGGGAGCAGAGCCTCTCCTCTCTGTCCCTGTGCCTGGGAAGGAGCCTTGGCTCACAGCCCAGGGTAGCTCCAGGGGGCGCTCTGAGTCCTTAGGTCTGCTCAGCAGGGTAGAGAATGAAAGTCATCCCAGATGTATTCCTAACCCCGTAGGACTCAAAACAGAATTTTCGACCATGACTCTGACATCTAAGACCCTGTGTCCTTCAGAGGCAGGGGACCCTGGCAGCTGTTCTGTTGGTCCTGTATCTGGGGTTTTGTCAGCCCTCTTTCTGGGGTGTCCCAGCTGCAACAACAGTGGAGTTCTGTAAAGACAGAGAACTTCAGGCACAGGCCAGATCGTGCCCCTTCTTTATGGCCAGGGCTAAATCAGGAGAAGAACACACCCAGTCTTTAAGAATCCGAGAATCAGGTAGTCATAAGCATTCCCAAGTCTGTTTATCTTATGGGGAAATACTGAGATAAGAGATAAGAGGAGGCTGGGGGAGGGTATCCAGGTGGAGAACAACACAAAATGTTACTGATTGTGGAGGGATTGCTTCATTGAGGTGGGGTGTTTGTATCTTTCTGTACTTTACAACAGCATCTGCTACTTTTAGTTACAAAGAAGAGCTTAAAAGAAAGTTTGTATCCTAACCCTCTTTGGGAGTGAATCACTGCATAGTACAAATCCTCAGGTCCTTTCTTCTTAGGAGGGTAAGGAGGCAGGTACGCTGGCTTTGCCGAGAACTCTGTCTTCAAAGCGTCTGACCCTTGATTGTCGGCCTCTGTTCCCGGAACACTCACCCAGATTTTGAAAGGTCTCCGAGCCGTGAGCAGGCAGAGAGCTGTGCTGTAGCGTCCTGTGCTGCTCTGTTGTAGTCTAGTATGGGGGAAACGGCTTAACCCTCCCTCACCTTCATCATCTTCGTCTGTAGACTGGGATAATACACCAGCCTTCCCTGCTGTGTTGAGGAGCAGCCGAGGATTTGGCATGCAGCTGGGTGTGGTGATGCACACACTGTCATCCTAGAATTTTTTTTGGGTGGGAAGGGGGTAGAGTAAGGAGGATCAGGAGTTCAGGGCTAGTCTTGGGTACACAATAAGTTTGAGGCCAGTCTGGGATGCATGAGACTGTTTCAAAACACAACAACAACTTGGACTGGGGAGATGGTTCAGTTGGTAAAGTATTTGCCACAGAAGCACAGGGACTTGAGTTGGATCTTCAGAATCCATGCAAAAAAGCCAGGGCACTGAGAAGCAATTTATTTATTATTATTTATTTCCATTAATTTATGTTCTTATCTTTATCGTTTTATTCCTTTTACTTACTGCCCACTTTGCAGATTTTACTTATTTGTTTTTATTTTTTTTACTTATTTTTAATCATTTTTTCATACATACAATATATTTTGTAGTCATCCATCACCTCTGGCTCTTACAGTCTCTCTGCCCCCTCTTCTTCATAGATCCCTGAGCCTTAAGGGAAGAGCTTTGATGAAGGCATGTCATATTTAGGATTGAATGGACTAAAGTCTCTTCCTCTCCACACTGTCCAGTCTCTGTGTTAATTCCTATCTACGGCAAGAAGAAGCTTCTCTGATGAGGGCTGAGCAAGGCACTAGTCCCAGATATATGTTGTTAGGGGTCATTTTATTGCTATGTTTCTTTTTAGCAGAATTAGGTTTTATCCTAATCCTATAACCTATCCAGTTTCAGGTTCTTGGCCACTTTAGCAGTGTCAGGTATGAGTTCCATCTTATGGAGTAGCCCCATCTCATGGAGTAGCTCCATCTCATGGAGTAGTCTTCAAGTCCAATGTAAAAGTGGTTGGTTACTAACAACATTTGTGCCACTCTGTCTTGCACGAGTATATCTTGCAGGTGATCGTTGTAGGTTATAGGATTTATAGCTGGGGGATACTGGTACTTGTTCTTCTCTTCAGTAGCATGCAATAGCATAACCTTCTAATACCATTGACCCTAGTCAGTAGGGGTGACACTTCCAGTTAGTCACCAGCTCAGTTTCTTCATGTTCGATGACATAGGGTAAGCATTGTAAAAAGCAGTTTTAACTTCAGTGTCGGGGAGGCAGAGACATGCATATCTCTCTCTGGCTCTCTGGCTAGCCTACTTGATGAGCTCCAGTCCACTGAGAGCCCAGTCTCAAAAATCAGGGTGGAGACTGTCTGAGGAATGACATGTGAAGTTGTCCTCTGACCTCCGCAGGCATGAGTACAGGTCAGCCCCATGCACACACAACACCTCCACAACACACAGGTCAACAGTGGCACTCTCTTTAAAACTTTTTTTATGGTGCACTTGGCTTTGCCTGTATTTCTAAAGATAGGTGAGGCTGGGGGATCCAGTGAACTGACTTTAAAGCTGGTTTATACTTCAGAGAGTTCCTGGTGTTTCCTAACTGGTGACTTTAGCCATCCATATCATGAAAGTGCACTATTTCCAGAGACGCAGATGGCCATCAAGTGGTCTTGGTCTAGTACATTCCATGCAGCTGGTGCATGCCCCCAGTGCCCTCTGGCTAACATTTCCCTTCCCACATCTCACTGTCTCTATGCAGCCCAGGAAGATGCTGCCACCATGTATGTGCCTGTGAGCAGAAGGTTTGGGGCCTGTAGCAGACAGACACCAGCAGCAAGGGGAGCCTGAGGCTCAGGTAGGGGTGAGAACTTCCCTGTGTGCACAGGGTAAGCTCCAGGAGCCCTAGCCGTCTGCAAGGTTGGCTGAGCAGAGAAGCCAGGACCTCATTGTTCCACAAGCCGACAGACTCGTTTCCATAGTTGCAGAGAGAGATTTTTCCACGAAGTTCCCCCAAGGTGTACAGGTATCTTGATGAACACTGAGAGATGAGAGCCCAGATTAGAGTCCTGGAATGTGGAACATGGGAATCTTCCAGCAAAGCCAGTCACCAGTGAGTGCCAGGGGACTTCCCTGGTGGGTTGCTTGACCAAGCCACCCAAGGAGCTATGGCTGCCTTGATCAGATACTTACATGAGCTCAAGCTACTGCAAGCAAAGCTTGATGAGAGTGGTCTGGTCCCAGCTGTGTGCAGAACATCTTGTCTTAAGGTCCCAAGCCTCTTTGCCTCAGTTGCTAAAGCATTCAGCTTCTTGGGGTGGTCGTTCAAGTGTTTGTAGACAGGCTTTTTCACAGGAAACAGCAGCCACTGAACAAATTAGTAGAAGCTGGAGAGGAATATTGCTCTTTAAAAGTAGCAATTAGAGAGTCAGTACCACCCTGCCACCCCCACCCCCTTACCAGTGACCTGCAACTACATCTACAGCTACACCTACAGCTGGCTTGCTGGCTAGCCTTCTGCACGCCCTGCATGCCCTCCCTCCACACTGGCTGTTGGGAGAGCGGGTGCTTGGTCAGGACGTAATTCAAACACATTAGAAACCCACTGCCTGACACAGGGTGACACAGACAAGGATGAGGTGAATGGCTTTCCTCTTGCCCTTGACAGACTCAGAGTTACAGAAATAAACCTGATTTTAGTTCGGAGCTATGTATCTCATAATAAAGACACATCTGAAGCACCGGAAACACAGAAGAGAGAGAAGTCAGCTCTGCCTCGGAGTGGGACCGGGCAGATACCTGAGTGAGGCTTTGCTGCTACATAGGAGGCGTTCATTGCCCAAACCAGCACTCGAGGGTGGGTAAGCAGGAAGAGCGAGAGTCTGGGGTAGGATGGAGAAGGGCAGCAGATGGAAGGCAGCAGCAGACCTGCCAGGGCTGTGCTAAGGGCTGCGGAGGTGAGGTTGGCACTGTCCGCCCCTAAGTAGTTAAACTCCAGTCAGCTCCCTGGGAGTGAGTGGGAAGCTGTGGAAGAGGGACCTTGGACTGAAGAGTTTGAGGTATTGAGATACATTCCAAGCAGAATACATACGACACATTGCTAAATAGAGAGCCCATAAAATCCTCGTATTTACGGTCTGCGCTGGCTGGTTGTAGGCCAGTGTGACACAAGCTGGAGTCCTCTGAGAGGAGGGAGCCTCAACTGCGAAAACGTCTACGTAAGAGCTGGCTGTAGGGAAGCCTGTAGGGCACTTTCCTAATTAGTGATCGATAGAGGAGGGCCCAGCCCATGGTGGGTGGGGCCATCCCTGAGCTGGTGGTCCCGGGTTCTATAAGAAAGCAGGCTGAGCAAGCCATAGGGAGCAAGCCAGTAGGCAG